>PJEM01005535.1:0-128267 GCA_004023845.1 Helogale parvula | reverse complement strand
GGGGGGCACTTGAGGGGAGAAGCACTGGGTGTTATATGGAAACTAATTTGACAATAAACTATTAAAAAAAAAAGTCATTCCTTCGTCCATTCACTCAGTTGTTCATTCAAATTCTGACAGAGTCCTGTTGGGCACAGAATCCCATGTGAAGGAAAGCACAGCATATGGAGGCTAGACTGTCGCCTTATGCAAGTCACATCCCCTGTCTGAATCTGTTTTCTTCTCTATACGACTGGGAAAGAACAAAGGAGACAAAGTAAAACAGGACACATGGAAAACTCAGGAAAATGTGAACATTGTGATGAGGGACATAAAGACATTTGTCCCAGCTTTTGGCTGAGGAGGAGAATGGGAATAAGACATATCGGCCTCTAACTGCCTCTATATCAGGTTCCTGGAAGGATTCTGTGGAAGTCATCTCATTTCTGTTTGCCTCAGTTTCTCCTTGCCCCCATAAGACAAAATTTGAGATGTTGCCAGAATCAGATAATAAGAGACTCTCAACCCTTCCTAAATAGAACTGTTATAAATTCCTCGACACTATAAATATGGTCTGACATCTATTGCTCAGCACCTTGTAAAAAATTTTTTCTAAAGAATCTCAGCTTCTAAAAATAACAAGGGAAAAAAATATAACCCTTCCAAATTTTAAATAGAGTTCTCTGTTCTGCTCCTCTCGAAGGGGAAGGCCAGGAAAAGAAGATCATTTCTGGGGACTTACTGCCTCTGGCTGGCGAGATGGATCCTAGAAGCCTGAAACACCACCATCTGATCCTGAGCCCACCTGCTCCCTCATCCCCCTTCCCTCTCCAAAACTACAAATCTGCCCCACGTTAGGGTAAGAGTTGGCACCTCCAGAGTTTAAAGTCTTATTCTATGTTATCATAAAATACACTTTTTGTATAACCTAACCCGGCTTTATCGAAAGTGTGCAATAGAGTGTTTGGCATTTAATCAGGGCTTGGTG
This sequence comes from Helogale parvula, assembly GCA_004023845.1. Taxonomy (NCBI): domain Eukaryota; kingdom Metazoa; phylum Chordata; class Mammalia; order Carnivora; family Herpestidae; genus Helogale; species Helogale parvula. The sequence continues at coordinate 127,300 of PJEM01005535.1, read as the reverse complement.
ACACTGGCTGATATCATAATCATTAGCTTACTAGACATTATCTTATTTTCTCTTGTTCTAAGTTCTTCTGGTTGCTTTTGGAAGCAAGAACAGGAGGGTTGGGCATCTAGATCCTCAGAGTGGTCCTTACCTGGATTCTTGGCATCAAAGTAGCCCTAATGAGATTATGAGAATGGTAAGTGGGCTGAGAAGTATTTCTTGGGAATGAATACAGTTTAGAAAAACCAACAGGGCTCATCTCACCACAAGGTTGAGTTAGTGACCAACTGCTGGCATAGAGGAGGGAGGGATTTGAATGTTTCCCTGAAAGATCTTCCTAATTTTGATATCTAAAATTCTTTTATAAGTAATCAAGCCTTTACAAGACTGACAATACAAATATAAAGGAGAGAGGTGAGGCAATTATTTAAATTCATCTTATTGTATCAGTGACTGACATGATATCTTCCCTTTGACTAAATTCTCACAGGGGAAAAGAAAAAATAAAGACAGTGATACCTGAAGAGAATAAGGAGTGATGAAGACTGACAAATAGGCTAAATGTGGAGATAAAAGAGATCTGAGAGACCAGCTACTACAATCTTCATACCCACGGGTTCCCATTTCTCAGATGAGAACACTGAGGCATGCAATCTAGTGATGTGCTCGGTGTTAGAACTGGGTTTGAACTCAGGGGTCCTGGTTTCTGGTACAGGGTCCTTTTGTCCCACCAAAGATACAACATTGTAGCTAAGAGACCAGATAAATTTCATTCTCCTTCCTGTTTGGTTTGAGCCATCCTTGAGAACCAGGTCACGGACTCATCCTTCTTTCAGCGGGAGGTACTATGGCAGGTAGCTGAGATGCCCCAGGAGTTGGGTGTGTTTCTGGGAGGCTCACTCACCCTTGGCCGTTTCCATCTCAGGCTGGAGAGGTCTCTTCCCTGGAGCAGCTGCAGACCTATGGAAGAAGTCTCCGCAGGGAAGGTCTCATCTTCAAACAGCAGGCCTCTGCTTAGGCAATGATCCCGCAAGAAGTTGAAGTCTTGGCCCTTGAATTTGATGACAGGGGTCTTGGCTTGAGTCTCCTGGTTGTATGCCATGACTCTCCTTAGAAGACACCTAAAGTGTTTTCCTTTTGGTAAGAAAGAGATATTTTTAGGGATGAGCTGTCAAGTCCTTTGCATTATTAGATGAGAGCCTTGGAAAGGCACTCAAGGTGTCCCTCTCCCCACTTTACAAGCCAGCGGAGTGAGACCCTGAAATGTTCTGTCCCCAGTGACACAGCTAGTTGGTGAGTAATCCCAGACTAGAATTCCAGCATCCTCTTCCCACTCCAATTTTCAATCCACTGTACCAAAGAGCTACTCAGTATGCTCTTATGTGCATTAGAGACTATGCGGGGTGTTTGTACATTAATGAACATTTATTGAGTGCTGACCTGGTGCCAGGCACTTTTCTGCATGCTGGCAATCCAAAGATAAATACGACATGATCTTTGTCCCTTAGGGGCTCATTATCAAGTGAGAAAGATAGATAAGACATTTCAACAACTAGCTATCATTCAACAGAAACTGTCTAATTAAAAATGTGTACAAAATCCTGTGGACATAAAGAGGAGGGGCTATGAACTACCGGGGAAAGTCTGGGATGACTCTCCCACAGGCAGTGACATTTGAATAGGGCCTTGAAGGAAACAGACTGTGCCAGGTGGAGAACTGGGTGTGTATATATATTAATTATTCTCTAATTTAGAGTAGCAAGTGCACGGAGGCCCAGGAGTTGGATTGGAAAGGTCATGGGTGTTAGAGAGAATGGAGGGGTGGGCGGTCTGGAGGGGGTCACTGAGGGTGGGGGCTGGGGATAGGGAATGTTGGTAGAGAGGTCCAGGAAAGTAGACTGGAAAGCTGGAGTGTGATGTGTTTTATGCTCTGCAAGCACTTCAGGGCCATCAAAAAGGTAGGTAGGTCATGGTCAGATCTCTGTAAAGGATTGTGGAGTGAGTTGAAGGCCACATGGAAAGGATGGATAGGGACTGAGGCAAGAAGGAGGTAGGAGGCTGCTGCATGTGTTCATGGGAGGGACAGAGTTAGAGTGTTCGTAGTGAAAATCATGGAGAAACAGATCCCAGAGTCATTTTATAGGTAGAACCAATAGGATTCTGTGATGAATTGAATACAGGCCTAGAGGAAGGGGATGTGGGGCAGGAAAAAGAAAAAACAGACTGATGAACAATCAAATGGGCTTTAAAGTTTGCTTTCTGCTTTTGCCACCTACCCACCAGTTCCACAATGTGGAGTTAGAATTCAAGCCTGCAAACCTATTTCTCCATCTGTACAGATCAATAATACCAACCTCATTGGGTTTGTTGTGGAATTCAATGAGGTTCAAACTAGTGTAGGAGTGGCTGGCATAGAGTAGGCACACAATAAATGTTGGTGTCCCCATTTCCCTAAAGATAGGTCAAGGAAATCTGGGATTTCTTATTCAGGAAGCTATAGGGGTGTGATTGATTCCATTGACCAAAATGTGTATCACCTCCTTCATCTGTGAGGGAAGCTGACTTGCAGCTGAATTCTGAATCCACATCTACTGGCTGTGGGACTTGAAAAGCCTTCTTAGCCACTGAAGTAGTGCTTTTCAAACTTCTTTGAGCAGGGCACAGAAGACCCCAAGCCCACAAGACCTATGGACCTATCCATTCCTGTTTCACAGTGGAAAAGGAATCAAGCAATGATAAAGAACTAAAGAGGGAAATAAAGAAACAATTCCAGAAGAATATGATCTTACATTCAAGATCTTGGGTCATACAAAAAAAATCCCATAAAAACGTAAAATAACTTAGCAACATTCTTATATATATGATATATGTGTAATATATATAATATATATTATATATGTATAATATATATAACACATTGTAAATTATTAGATAATACAAATTCATAGGCAGAATATCATCTATAAAGTATCATGTACATGCACATGCAGAGGAAATTATGCATATAAATGTCCAGCAAATGAAGTAAAAATAATTTATATTTGGACTATTAGGTTGGACAATAGGAAACTGCCATTTTTTAAATCAAAACTTGTTGAGGGGCTCCTGGGTGGTTCAGTTGGTTAAGCATCCAACATCTGATCTCAGGTTGTCATGATCTCAAGGTTTGTGAGTTCATGAGTTCAAGCCCCACCCCCATGCTGGGCTGTGTGCTGACAGTGTGACGCTTGCTTAGAATTCTGTCTCTCCCCCTCCATCCCTCCCCCTGCTCTCATGCACACACACACTCTCTCTCAAAATAAATAAATAAACCTAAAATTTTTGTTGAATATACTTCATTTCATATGGCTCCACCTAAGGTAAAAAATGTTTCGTTTGGTTTAGCCCAATATGTTATATATGTTTCTTCAAACAAGTTCTTGGAAAACAACAGGTGAAAATAGGTTAGTATGCCTCACCACTGACCAAAGGGTTAAGAGGAGAACCCACCACAGATTATATAAAAAGCTGAAATAACAGTAAGGTATCATTCAAGAGCAAGAAAACAGTAATAGAAATTGACTGCCAATTCAAGACAAAGCAATGACACCTGATAATGGAGAGTTGTGAAAATCGTGGGTCTTTCAGCTCCGCACATGCTCAGCAACAGTGGAAGCAAGACAGTGTTGCCAGGCCATCTACCTTTCAATAAAATATTGAATGAGAGTGTGTGATAAACTCTAGTATTGAGTGGATTTTAGTTTAGGAAACCCAAAGAGTAGTTACTCTTCATAACACAATTATGGGACAGCCTTTAATTGCATATAAAAGTGAGTCTGAAGAATTTGCCTGACTTCTTCATCAGAATCTTGCCAAGGTCTTACATTTAGGGATCAGTTCCCAGGCCATCTATAGGGCAGCCACTGCTCACTATTGCATAGTGGACTGGTTGAATTTAGGGATCCCTGTGTAAGCCTCGCTTTCCTCATTTGTGAAATGACAACAATAATGTGTATGTTAGAGAACTAAGACTCAGGTGAATCTGTGCTTATCAAGTACTTAGCACTGTGATTGGTAAACAGAAAGTGGTCAATAAATAGTGGTTATTAGCATGATTATTATGTTCATTTGATTATGAAAGCACTGTGCAGAGAGCCCCACACCTTCAGAGATGAGGATTTTATGAATGACAGCTAGTCTCAGAAAAGCCTCCAGGGGTGAGGCATCACATGCTTATGCTTAGCTTTGCTACTGTTCTGCACCCACTAACTGAGAGCCCAAGAAGGAAAAGAAAGACTCTGGGGGACAGGCAGCAGGCCTGGGTGTCTGCTGGTGGAGGAGGCGGTCCACTGCTCTGGGAGAGAAGAGAACTTTGATGAGAAGAAGAGAAGGCAGGCTGGCCGAGGAGGGAGCCTCTGTCCTCCATGCACAGACCTCACACCTACCACGTTCACCTTGTTACCCCCTGGGTTGCTTATGGCTTTGCCAGGAAACAGCCTGCAGACTCATTTTCTCAAGCAGGAAGGGTCTACAGAACTTGACATTTCACTTTTGTATGCAGCAGAAAAATCCCTGTCATTTTAAGGAGGGATTTTTAAACTTATTTCTTTTATTTTTCCATCTTGCTTCACTGTGAAAGGTAAACAAAGGCAGGAAAAGACTCAGCTGGCTTAATATACGAGAGAGAGAGAGAGAGAGAGAGAGAGAGAGAGAGAGAGAGAGAGAGAGAGAGAGAGAGAGAGAGAGAGAGAGAGAGGGAGGGAGGGAGGGAGGGAGGGAGGGAGAGGGAGAGGGAGAGAGAGAAAGAGAAGTTCTACCTGCTAGTCAGGACAAAATTCTGTCTCACCTCTGGGTTCTCTCTTGAGTCTAGCTAGAAATATGGCAAAAAGTTTATATAAGATTCTTAATGTGAAGAGACAGTGAGCTAATGAATCAAGCTCAGAAACAGGATGAGATGCAGGCAAGAGATGCAGTTAGTGGCTATAAAACCTGGTCTGTTCCCCTCGATGTCTATGAAGTAAGTTTCATTCAGTCCTCGCTGTGTCCTCTGCTGAGCTGGGTGACTGTCTTAGTTTGTCGAGCCTGCAACAGAATACTGCAGAGTGGGAGCTTGAGCAATAGACATTTATTTCCTCACAGTTGTGGAGGTTGAGAGTCTAAGATCAGGATGCCAGCATGGTCACGTTCTGGTGAGGACTCTGCCCTACAGACAACCACCTTTTTATGTGTCCTCACATGACAGAGAGAGTGCATGCTCTTTCTTCCATGTCTTTTAAGGCCACAGTTCCATTGGATTAGGGTCTTCCTCTTATGAACTCATTTAACCTTAATCATCTCCTTAAAGATCCTACCTCCAGACATAGTCACAGTGGGGGTAAGGGCTTCACTATATGAATTTGGGGGAACACAATTCAGTCCACAGCCATGACTAACCCCAGGCTGTCCCAACAACTCTTTGGCCCGGGGGCATATTTTAGGAAGTGTGCAATCAAAGAGGAAAGGGGTATCAGGGAATAGGTGAAGGATGCTAGTAAACACGAGTGAAAATGACCCTACAGCACTGAGTACAAAAAAATTCACTGGGTGGTCTTAAGAACAGAATGAAGATGACAGAAGAAAGAGTAAATGAAGTAAGAGCAAAGAAGATAGAAAGTATCCAACAAGAGAAAGAAAGAAAGAAAGAAGGAAAGAAAGAAAGAAAGAAAGAAAAAGAACAGAGCCTTAGATGGACATTTGCTATAATACCTTATAGGTGTGACTTATGTGTAATTGGAGGCCAGGGAGGAGAGGATCAAGATAGCAGAGCAGAAAAAGTATTTGTAGACATGGTCAAACGCTTCCCAAATTTGGAGACAAACTTCTGAATCCAAGAAGCTTGAAAAGTCAGAAAACCAGGCCTAGCTAGGCACATCATAATCAAACTGCTGGAAACCAAAGATAAAGAAAAACTGTTTGAAAGAGCTAGAGAAAAATGACACATGAAATTGAAGAGAACCATGAAGCAAAGGACTACAGATTTGTCACGAGAAGCCACAGAGGACAGAAAACAGTGGAACAACTTTAAAATTGCTGAAAGAAAGAGATGTTAGCTCAGAATTCTGTGTCCAGTGAAAATACATGTCAGGAATAATAGTGAAATAAAGATATTTCAGATGAACAAAAACTAAGGGAATTCATCATCTGAAGACATGCTCCAGAAGAAATGATAAAGGAAGTTCTTTAATTTGATGGCTAGACAATAATAACAGGGAAAACTGAATTTTCAGGAATGGTAGATAGTAAGTATATGAGTAAATGCACAAGACTGTTTTTCCCTCTTAATCTTTAAAATACATATATGTGTTTAAAGCAAACAATTTTTTAATGTTTTTAACGTTTTATTTATTTTTGAGACAGCAAGAGATAGAGCTTGAGAGGGGGAGGGGCAGAGAGAGAGGGAGACACAGAATCCGAAGCAGGCTCCATATTCTGAGCTATCAGCACAGAGCCTGATGTGGGGCTCGAACCCACGAATTTGAGATCATGACCTGAGCTGAAGTTGGAGGCTTAACCAACTGAGCCACCCAGGCGCCCCTAAAGCAAAAATGTTAACATTGTCTGAAGAGGCTTCAAAGTATGCAGATATCATTCATATGACCACTGTAACATAAGAGAATTAAAGGGCGCCATAGGGCTGCACGTGTTCTGTATTTTACATGAAGTGGTACAATAGAATCAGAAAGATTAAATGTATTGTAATCCCTATACAACCACTAACAAGATAATGAAAAGAGATATAGCCCCAAAAAAGACAACAGATAAGTTAAAATGTGATACTAAAGTATACATATTCAAGCAATCAAAAAAAGTCAACAATGAGGGAGCAGTGGATAAACATACAAAAAGAGACATAAATCCAAGGATATTGAGAATTACATGTTAAAAGTGGTTAAAAGTGGTTTAAAGAGTGGTTAAAAGGCAGAGATTTACAAAGGAGATAAAAACGCAAAACTCAACTATATGCTGCCTTGTAAGAGACGCACTTTGAATCAAAAGACACAGGTAATTTGACAGTAAATGGGTGAAAAGGTATATGCCATGAAAACAGTAAGCGTAAGAAGGCTGGGGTGGATATTAATAAATTGATCAAACAGACTTCATAATAAACAGTATTGTCATGAATAAAGTGGGGCATTTAATTTTGGTAAAAACTGATCAGGAAGAAATAAAATCATTAATGGGTAGGCACCTAATAATACAACCAGAAATACATGAACCAAAACTTAACAGAATTAAAGTGAGAAATAAATAATTCCACAATACTAGGAGATTTTGGCACTCATATTTCAGCAATTAATAGATCACTTAGATAAAAATTTTAAAAATCAGTGAAACTATAAAGGATCTGGAGGACAATGTCTTTATCTAAAAACTGCAGAGTATACTTTCTTTTCAAATGTATGAGATGTATTCATCAAAACAATTACATGGGGCCATAAAACCATGTATTTCCAAGAACTGAATCACACAGAATATTCTGTAACCATGACAAAATTAAATGATAAGCTAATACCAATAAGATAGTTAGGAAATCTCAAAATACCTGGAATTAAGCACATTTCTAAATAACTCATGAGTCCAAGGTGATATTATGAGGGCAATAATAAAACCCACGGAAGTAGAAGGAAGTAAATAATACAGACAAGAGCAGAAATTCATAAAAGACAAAAACAGTAGAGAAAATCAGCAAAATGAAACTTTTCTTTTGAGAAGATCAACAAAATAGATAAATCCAGAATCAAAGAAGTCAAGGACAAAAGAGTGGGAACAGAAGTCACCAATATCATAATTGATAATGGGTTTATCATCACAAATCCAATAAATATTAAAGAGGTCATAAGAGGTTACTATGAAGAAACTAATGTGAAGAAATTTGCTGTGACATGAAATGGATGAATTTCTTGAAAAATACAATGGATCAAAGTCGACCCAAGAAGAAACAAAATTTGAATAACCCTATATCTAAGCAAGAAACTGAATTCGTTAGTAAAAGTTTCTCCCAAAGAAACTCCCAGACCCAGGTGATTTCACTGGTGAATTCTCACACTTTCCAGGTCAAAAAAGCAACTATCTTGCACAGTGTTCTTGAGAAATTAGAGAAGGGAAACATTACTGAATTTATTTTATCAGGTCAACAGGAGACTAACAACAAAGTCTCGTGAAAGTATCCATACCACAGGAAAAAAATATGGATCCCTATCCCTTGTGAACAGAAACGGCAAAGATACTTCACAAATTCTCATCAAATCAAATCCATTAACAATGTAAAAAGAAAAAAAAGAGAGAGAGAAAGAATAGTACATGAAGGCGAAATGGGATTTATTTCAGGAATGTAAGATTGGTTTAACAGAAAAAAAAATCAGCAGTGTAACTAACTATATTAAAAAGTTAAAAAGAAAACCAATAATTAAATTATTTGACAAAATTCAACATGTATTTATGATAAAAACCCTCAAAGGAGAGTTATCTCAAAAAGTAAAAAACATTCTCAAACTAACAAAGGACATCTATAAAAATCTATAGCTAAAATCATACTTAATGATGGAAGACTATTTTTCCCTCTTATGATCATAGTTGAGGGAAGAATGCCCACTGTCACCACCTTTTTCTTTCTTTTTAAAAAAATGTTTTAAAGTTTATTTATTTTGAGAGAGAAAGTGTGAGCAGGGGAGGGGCAGACAGAGGGAGAGAGAGAGAATCCTAGACAGGCTCCGCAAGGCTAATGCAGAGCCAGATGTGGGGCTTGAACCCACTAACTGTGAGACCATAACCTGAGCCAAAATCAGAGGCCCAACCAACTGAGCCACCTAGGTGCCCTGTCACCACTTTTTTTCTTTTTAGCATTCATAATTATAATTTTTATTTAACACTGTATTGGAGATTCTAGCCAGCTCATTTAAAAGGCAAAAAAGTCAGAAAGTGGAAAAATGGTCCTTATTTGATATTTTGATTGTAGAAAATGCTAGGAAAGCTACAAAATAGCTACTAGAATTAATAATTGAATTTAGCAAGATACAAGGTTAATATAAAAAATTAGTTATATTATTATATAGTAGTAGCAGACAATAGGAAAACAATAGCATTCTATTAAAAATACTTGGGAAAAATATCTAACTAAAGACATCAAACTGTCTGCATCAAAACTATAAATCATTCCTGAGAAAAATTGAAGAGACCTAAGTAAATGGGGAAATGTATCGGGTTCATTAATGGAAGTCTCAGTATTGCCAAGATGGCAATACTCTCCAAATGTATCTACAGATTCAATACAATCCCAACAGAAATTGTAGAATGCTTTTTTATTAAAGAAATTGATAAGCTTACTCTAAAATTTACACTTACATTCAAAGAACCTAGAATAACAAAAAAAAAATTTTTTTTTTAAAGAAAATGTTGGAGGACTTAGCCAACTCAACTTCAACTGGCAGAAAGGTAGACAATTAGATCAATGGTACAGAGTGGAGAATCCGGAAACAGACCACAACATGAATCATCAATTAATTTTTGACAATGTTCCCAATTTTCCAAAGTTTCCAAAGATCCAATGGAGATAGAAACACGTTTCAAAAAAAAATGATGCTGTAGCAACTGGATATCCATATGGGAATAAATACAAAACAACCAAAAAAAAACATGGGCCCTTACTTCATACCATAAACAGAGATCAAGTCAAAATGATCACAAACCTAAAGATAAAACTTAAAATTTTAATACTTTAAGGGTGCCTGGGTGGTGCAGTCGGTTAAATGCCTGACTCTTGATCTCCGCTTAAGTCATGATCTCACTCTATGTGAGCTCAAAGTCCACCTCAGGCTCTGCTCTTATGGTGGGGAGCCTGCTTGAGATTCAGTTTCTTCTTCTCTGTGCCCCTCCCCCGTGTGTGTGTGTGTGTGTGCGTGTGTGTGTGTGTGTGTTTGTGTGGTGTTTGCATGTGTGCACACGTTCTCTCTCTCAAAATGAATAAACATAAAATTTTTAAAAATTATATTAGAAGAAATCAGAATACTTGCATAGAGGAAGACACAGGAAAAATGTTTGCAAACTTAGGGGTTGGAAAATGTGTCATTGATAGAACACAAAAAGAGAGCCTTACAAGAAAAAAAATGCATCAGTTAGACTTTATTCAAAGTGTGAAAGACACCATTAAGCAAACAAAAATGCAAATCAAAGACTAAGGAAAAATATGTGTGACACATGTATCAAGCGAATGACTCATACCCAGAATATACAAAGAACTCTTTTAAATCAGTAAGAGGAAAAGAACCCTTTAAAAATGGTAAAAATATATGAATACTTTACCAAAAATCAAAAATAGGCAATAACCAACATGAAAAAATGCAATACATCTTACATCATCAGGGAAATGCAAATTATGACTATAATGAGAAAGATGCCACATGCCCATCAGAAAGGCTAAAATTTCAAATGTTGACCATACTAAGTGTTGGTAGGGAGAAGGGACAACAGAAATTTTCATACACCAGTGGTGCGTATGTGACATGGTACGGCCACTGAGTGGAATTTCTGGATTTGTCTATGCATATATTCAACTTTACAAATATACCACGTTATTTCCCAAGGCTGTACCAATTTATAATCTCACCAGCAATGTAAAAGAGTTCCCATTGCTCAGTCTCCTCACTAGCCCTTGGTATTGGCAAGCTTCTTATTCGTACCCATCTGATAGGAGTAAAATGCCAACTCCTTGCAGTCTTAATTTATGTTTCCCTGCTTACTAGTGAGATTGAGCATCTTTCAATATGTTTATTCTTCATTCACATTCCTTCTTATGTGAAATGAATATTCATATCTTGGGCCCATTTGTCGATGGCAATGTCTTTTTCTTAATGATTTGTAGGAATTCTTTATTTACTTTGGAGAGTCATCTTTTCTTGGCCATATGTGTTGCAAATATCTTCTCCCAGTTCATGGCCTGGCCTTTTACTTCCTTTACTGTGTCTTTTGAGGAACACACATATTCTTCACTTTATACAAATATAAATGTGTTATAAGTATTTGCTTAAACATTTAGTTTTTATAAATTAAGCCAAATGTTAATTCTTATGGGAACTTAATATAAGAAACTTTGGGAGAGATTCTCTCTTTTAAACAGGAAGTTTACGGGTTCCTGGGTGGCTCAGTTGGTTAAGCCTCCAACTTTGGCTCAGGTCATGATCTCAGGGTTTGTGAGTTCAAGCCCTGCTTCAGGCTCTGTGCTGACAGCTCAGAGCCTGGTGCCTGCTTCAGATTCTATGTCTCCCCCTCTCACTGCCCCTCATGTGCTTATGTGTTATCTCTCTGTCTCTCAATAATAAATAAATGTTAAAAAAAAATAAAACAGGAAGTTTATTTGCAATGAACACATTCATTCCCCTAAAGCACAGATTTAAAATTCTTTTTATAATTCTGTAATAATGTGTTTAAAAAGTATGATACTCACAGCAACATTCTGAAATGGACTTGCAAAGAAACACTTTGAATACTTGGGAAATAATGCTCAGGTTTCTAGAAGCAAATATTACCTTATCAAACCCAACTGCATAACTTTCCTTCTTTTTCTCTTTTCCCTTCCAGAAATAAAGTTCCTTCTTTAGGGGAACAGAAGAATGCCATATACGTGGTCATGAGTTGAGATATGTAGAGACTACACCTTGATTTTTTTTAAGTATTGGATAAAATCTCCCTTTCTTCTCTGTATATAAAGTGGTAAAACCAGACTAGACTGTAGTGTTGTATGATACAAAAATATAGTGTAGTATAGCACCGGAGAATATACAAAATTCACAGTTTGAGCTAGAAATTATGGGTGAATAATTCTGGATTATCTCAAAATCATTGTACTATGACAACCACAGAACTCTGTCCCTTGTCCTGTCCTGTTTAACATTTGTATCTTGATCCTGGATGAAGATGTTGACATGAAAATGAAGGTACTTTTCAACTTTTTCATTATTTTTAATGATAGAAAGGAAGAACAATGATGCCAGCAGATGGCAGATTTAAAATTCTAAAGGACCTCTGAGCTGAGAAGATGGAAGTTACCCAGGGAAACTGCAAATCTGTCTTCTCATTTAAAAGTTAACTGTGCAAGTAAATAGTGAGTGGGATTTGCCTTGGCTCAGTTTCATTTTGAAAAGATTTTGTATGGCTTCCTTGGCATCCTATTGTGAGTGAGGCAATGTGGAGAAAGACGTGCCTGCTCTGAGCTGCTACCACAGCAGAAAGGCACTGGACAAAGCTGCTCTTGACCTCTGGCAGACATCCAGTCCACCGTGTTCAGTTCTGGGGGTGGGGACCATCTCGAGCAGCATATCAACACCCTCAATGGTAGCTGAAGCAGGGTGTTAGGGGGCTATCTCAGGGCACCTGGCCAGGACCAGAGCCCTTTGTGTGCAGGTAGGGTTTCCTGGTGTGCAGTTATATCTGCCTGGGAAAGATAGGGATTTTTTTCTAATGGCACAAAAATGCCATCAACTAAATACACAAGGAACCTAGAGATCACTTCCTGGGAAGCTAGAAATCTAGAAATGTTCACTGGGAGAAAGACAGACCAAGGGACGCACAGGGACTGTCAGACCCAGCCCAGGAGTTCTGTTCCCAGCCCTCAGAATAATCCTGATCTGAGAGAGCAGGGCTTCAGCCAACCCTGGTCCCCCAGTCGAGCTCCCTGTGGCTGTTTGTCTGATCTCCCTCCCCCTCTCTCTGGGGTTATGTTCCTATTCAGAAAACTGGATTTGGCCTCGCCCTTTTAAAAATTAAAAAAAAAAAAAAAGACCCCATGGGATGGTGATGGTGGTCAAGAGTATGTGGAATCAGCCTGAAACCTGAAACTTCAGTTTGTTTGACTTCTGATACTGCTTAGTGACTGGGTGATCCTGAGCACCGCTCTTATTGTCTGAGCCTCCTTTACTTACTAATAAAATGGCCTGGAGGTGTTGGCAATGAAACCAGCCTCAGAGCACGAGGTAGGTATTAAATACCATCATCTTATACAGGGCTTGGTGTGGGAAATAAAAGCAATGTGGTAGGTCTCCTCGTGATCACCCTGTCAGGAGCTCCCCAGGTGCTCCCTGCCCTGTCCATGAACTTGAGCCCAAGGGCCAGGGCCCTATAACAGGTGATGGGCATGCCAGGCATTAGCCAGTCGCCTCCTGGATGTCCAACAGTAGTTTTCTCCAGGTTCCCAGAGTGGTGTCCAATAGCCTAGCACCTGTGGCCATTGAGCACTTGAAATATAGCAAGTGCGGCTAAGGAAATCAATTTTAAATTTTATTTTATTTTAATTAACTTACACCTGAATTTAAAGATCTATGCTTGCTAGTGGCTGCCTTATGGAACAAGTGCCAAAGATCTGCTAAGGGCATGACAGACCACGGGCTCCCTCTCCAGTGTTGATAGTCAAGCTGAGGTCGGATAAACTTAAAAGGAGGGAGGTGTGTCCTTGCACTGGACACATCCTTCCAGCTTTGACCTGTTGGGGTTCTCTCAACTGCTTTTCCTCAACATCCAAGTTTTGCCATGGAACCATGCAGTCACTCCCTGCCAGGGAGAGGGTAGGGCCACCAGCAGCTCTGTGGGCTTCACAGTGACAGGTGCAGGGTCTGCACCTCTGGGAGGAGTTTAGCAAGTCCCAGCAACAAAGGGCGATTTGGTGATTCTGTTTGCATTTTGTTTTCAATCAACTAAGGAATGGGAAGCCCCCAGTTCAATTGTTCCCTGCCCCGGAGTGATGCACGCAGCTCTCTCCTGGCTGGTGTTTTTCAGAACAATGGAAATAAATCTGATGTAATGTAGCAGAACACGACAGGGGATGGTTTCCCCCTTAACAAATACTCGCTTGAAATGGTGCCCAAACCCTGCACGAGGAGCGATCTATTTCCCACAACAGTGTTCCAGCAAAACCCATTACTAATTCCACAACTCAAATTAAAACTAACAGAGCTTGAAGGCTGGGGCTGACACTCTCTCTGCTGACAAGGAGCAAGAAGCAGGGTGGGGGGAAGGGGGCCCTGCGCACTCACGTGTGTATGTGTTTAATTACACTGTTTAACACATTGAGAATAATTTAGCCACCCGAGTGGAGAAAATAAGGCACTTAACTGCTCTCTGGCGGAAAAAAGCCCCGTGCAAACCGCTTTCAGCTCTGTGACACCTAGGCACACGTCAGGGCTTTGGAGAGAGAGCAGGGGGAAAGGAGAGGAGAGGTAGATAGAATATGTGGGAGGGAGAGGGAGAGAGGAGCAGGAGGAGGAGGAGGGGGAAGGAGAGATGCGCAGGGAGAAACAGAGTGGGGAAGAGGAGGGGGTGAGAAGGGTAAAGAGAAACGGGGAATTTTGTGCGTGCACAAATCAGCTGTGAGTTGGGAAGGCCCAGGACCATTTCTCAAGTAGACCTAGTAGGAGGTGGTGTGAAGGTGAAAATGAACATAAATTTTACGTTTTAAAAAGACACTTAACACTTACACCAGTGCTTCCCCTGGGTCGTTCCCCCACTTCCAAATCATCTCAGTGAGTTTCCGTACCTTTGTGGCTTGAAAGCCTGGAGTGGGGGGTGTGCCGCCTAGAAAGACAGGCCTTAGAGGAAGACCATGTGGGCTCAGTATGCAGAAGGAGAAACTGAGGCTTAAGATCAAGGACGGCAAGTTTGGCCAGCATTTGGAGGAGACTCCTATCAAGCTGCCGGCTTCAAGTTTGGCCATGTGGCCTGCGCGCAGAGCATGTCCCTGACCCCTTCATGGGGCATCTTCTCTGTTTCACTGGGACTGAGAGGGGTCTGAAGTCATCGCCCACCAAGGGCCACAGGAGCCAGAGAAATGCAGTTGCTCTAGCATGGCTGTAGATTTAGAAAGCTTGCAGACCAGAGATGAAAGTGCTCAGAACTATCCGTTGCCTTCCAGGAACTCTGGGTTCAGCCTCAGGGCTGACAGCCAAGGAGAGCACAGTCTGACACAAGGGAGGGAGAGAGCCGAAACCTCTCTGTGGCTCATAGACGGTGCAGCTCCATACTTTTTGCTTCCTGGTACCCTCAACATGTAGACCCTGCCTCTCCCAGGGTCTCAGGGGGCTCCGAGATCTCAGCTGCTGGGTCCCTCCCAGGAGCTTCTGCGGGGTAACAAAATGACTACTGGCTGGGCAGAAGGGAGGCTGATAGCCACGGACAAGCTGCTCCCTCCTCTTGCTTTTGGAACACTCAGAAGGCTGGACTTCCCTTTAGGTGCTTTTCAACCGTTATGTTTTGTGTTTCTGGAACTGAGAATGTGGGTTCCCTAAATGATACTGTTGGGCAGACAATGAAATAGAAACCCACTGCATATATTATTCCTTTCAGTTAAATTGGGTTCGTCATGTGCAAACATAAAAAAAGAAACTTGCCTTTGCATAAAAAAAATGCTCCTTCCCATCTCCAAAGTTCTCTGATATGTGTCATTTAAGCACAAAAGAAGACTAGAAAGTTCCTGAGTAGACTGGCAATGTATTCTGAGAACAAGGCAGTGCATTCTTTCTGGGTTTGATATGTAACCCAGAAACGTGGTATCATATTCTGTATGATCTTGGGATTTCTGGGTGTGGATTTTTTTCCACCCATAAAGAGAAGATACTTTCTACTTAGCTAATTCCAGTCTTTCTTAAGCAAATTAGGAGGATTTAGGACATTGGGGACTGTCATGTATCAAATTATAATCTGAGTCTTTAAGAGCTTCTATTTTTTTTTTAAGCATCTAAATTAGTTCTTTAGCACATTATAAACACAGTGGTTTAACACAACACGCATTTGTTCTTTCACAATCCTGTAGGTTCAGAAGTCTGGAATAATGTGCGTGGCTTCAATGCTCAGAATCCCACAAGTCTGAAATCCAGGCATCAGCTTGCAGGTTTTTTAAATTCTTATTAATTTTTGAGAGAGAGAGAGAGAGAGAGAGAGAGAGAGAGAGAGAGAGAGAGAGAGTATGTGCGAATGGGGAAAGGGCAGAGAGAGAGGGAGACACAGAATCTGAAACAGGCTCCAGACTCTGAGCTGTCAGCACAGAGCCTGGTGCGGGGCTCAAACTCATACCGGCAAGATCCTGACCCGGGCTGAAGTCGGACGCTTAACCAACTGAGCCATCCAGGCACCCCCAGCTTGCAGTTTTCATCTAAAATTCAGGCTCCGCTTCCAGGCTGACCCCCGTTACTGGCAGAATTCATTTGCTCGTGGTTGTAGGACTGAAGTTCCTGTTTTCTTGCTACCAGGAGGAGCTACTGTTTCTGACCCATCCCCCCCAGGGAGCCCAGCCCCCACACTGTTTACCTCCCAGAGAGGTAGCAAGCACTGTGCACACTGGGCTTAGGGCCTTTTCTCTTTTTAAAGATTCTTTGGAAACGAATTCTACATTTAGATAACTGATTCATTATTAAATGATTTCCTCTTGGCCTATGTGCTTAGGCTTCCAGCAAAGGCAGACAAAGAGAAATAAAGGAAATGGATGGGATGGAGACAAAGTGAGAAGGATGGAGAGTTCAGAGGGCGAGAGGTGGGGAAACAGAGAGACAGAGACAGGCCCGTAAGTGGGGATGGGATCCTGAGGGAGAATGGGAGAGCAAGGAGGCCAAGCTGCCAGGAAGGACAGAACCTGCTATTTAAAGTCCTTCTCACACATGCCCAGCATCCTGTGTTGCTGAAACAGAGCCCCCGCAGGTGTGAATGCTCGTGCACACACGGACAACAGATGTGCAGTGGTGGAGACTCCTGAGGGAGTGCTCGGAAGTCTCCTCCTGCAGCACCAGGTCCATAGGGCGAGTTTCAGGGCACTGCCTCTGGCCACAGCACAGGGATGCCAGCAGCTGGACCTCAGGCATCCCAGTGCACGCCTGGCATTTCCGAGCATCTCGGCCTATGGAGGCCACAGGGGTGACAGGCCAGAGCCCTGGACTGGGAATCTGCTGCTGGCTCTGCCACTGCTGCTCTCCACTGTGATCGGGGGGTGGCAGGGGTGGGGAGAGAGGGTCAGCAGCACCAGCAGCCAGGCACCCTAAGGGAGAGACTCCCTTTTCCAATCAGCTCCAGGACTCATGACAATGGTGTGTCCCAAGAAGGCCCAGGCCAAGCTGCTTGCTCTGAGTCTTCTCTGAAACCGGGGTTCTGCCCAAGTGGGTGGGGTCACACTTGTGGGGTTTGGGGACAGTGCATGGGCCCTTGGGAGAGAAAAAGTCTTTTGAGGGGCACCTGGGTGGCTTAGTCATGCATCCAACTCTTGATTTTGGCCCAGGTCATGATCTCACTGTTTGTGAGATAGAGCCCCATGTGGGACTCAGCACTGACAGTTCGGAGCCTGCTTGGGATTCTCTCTCTCTGTCCCTCCCCGACTCATTCTCTCTTTCTCTCTCAATAAAGATTAAAAAAAAAAAAAAAGGAGACGCTTTTTGAAAAGAGCTCCTGAATTAAGTATGTCAAAGAGCACCACAACAGAAAATGAACTTAGAACTTGTCGGTGTATAAATGTGTGTGTGAAGGGGAGTGAAGGGGAGAGAGGCAGGAGGCAGGGACTTCCCATGCTCCTTCCTTCATTCTTTCTCACCCTGCCCTTAAATAACCCAAGAAGGAGGCCAGAGGAAGAGGAGAAGAGGGTCTAGGAGCAGGCCTGCAAAGGGCGTGAAGAGGCCCTGGGGTGAAAGGCAGGACAGGTGGGAGAGGGACTATGCCCAGAGCCTCAGCTTGGAAGGGGTGCGGGGGGGGCAGAGTGGGGTGGGGGTTGGGGGGGGTATTAGATACTGCCCCAGGAGACCTCAGCCCACCTCCTGCTGCCTGGGCCATGTGCCAGAACAGGCAAGGCCCCAAGGGAGCCATGGGGAGGCCTGTGCCTATCTGGAGAAAGTAACATGGTCACAGGAAGAAGGAAGGGTTTGTGGACAGTATCAGAGGGAGACACAGTGCTGGATCAGAGCAGCCTCTGAGTTGAAGAAACGCCCCCTCAGTGGCCAGCAGCCCAGTGTCCTAGAAGTCAGCCCACGCTGAATGCCTCTGCCCTGAATTTATCCCTCAGGCAATGCTATCTAAAAGTTTCTTAACTTTAGTACCTGAAAGGAGGCTGGGGCTTTCCTCGATGGGACATAATGACAAAGTTTAGCTGGCTGGCAGCCAGTTCTGGGTGAGGAGAGGACTGGGAACAAGACTTGATGTTTGGCGAGGAAACATTCCTAGGACCTCTCCCATCTCCAGCACTGATCCAGATGTGGGTCACTGGCCGCCTCTCCTAAAGGCAGGTGCCTGGTCACTTCTGATGGAGGCACACTCCTCAGGGGCTGTGGTCCACAGGCTGGGCTGGGGACTAGCTCAGTTCTCTGAGCTGCATAAGGTCCTGGTTAGGCCTGATCTACAGGTACAGGAGGGCGGGCACAGCGGGGCTGACCCAGCGTGCGATCAGAGCCAGAGTACTGCCCGAGGGACCATCATTTCAGCATAAAATTAACCAAAGGTCCTGGCCACTCTCAGTTGTAAAGGTCCCTTGTGGCTGTTTTTGCAGGGTGAGGATGTTAACCCTAGAGTCCAGGGACTCAGGGGCAGCCCATTCTAGGTCACTGCCTCCGTACAAGCCACTTTTTGCATCTCCCACACCCCTCAGGGAGGAGGCAGGGGGCCAGCCTTCACTTCCACCACTCTGCACCAGCTCTTAAAGACTGGCATTTGTTTATTAGCTAACTAGATGGTCTTTGAGCAGGAGGAGAGGAACTTCCGCTGCCTTTCAGCAGGGAGCATCACAGTTCATGAGCGGCTGCAGTGCCCTTTAGGGATCACCTTGTTAACTATCTTAGTTATTAAAATGTGGTAATGGGGTTGAGCCAAGCTTTCGTGGTTGTTTATTGGGAGAACCTGCTTTGCAGACTGGCGAGCATGCACAGTCTACAGTTATACCACAGAAAATTTTATTCCAAACGGTTCCTGCAAAGCAAACAGCAGTGCAGGTGTTAAAGTAGTCCCCTGAGAATTCAGGGATGAAAACAGAAGCAAGACTCAACCCAGGGTGGCTGGGCCCCACAAAGAGCTTCCAACCACGCTCTGGGTAAGGAAAGTGCAAGCACACTCAGCCAGAGGGTTTCCTAGTTCAGGCCATCCTCAGAGCCTTTTATATGCAAATCCGAAAGCGGGCTTTCCAGGGAGAGGGAGGGAGCAAAGAGAAGGAAGCACGAACACAAGTGGTAGATTATATTCACCTGATGTGCTAAGTACTGAGTCCTGCTGCCGTCACGCACAAAAACCCGATTTAGGGCCAGCTGGCTACAGGTGGGGCAATGCCAGAGAATATGCTCAATCACTCTCCAGACGATGCCACCTGGGGGTCAGCCATGTTGTTTCCTTCCCAGGACAAACAGGGCAGTGGGAACTCCAGAGAGAGAATGTCTGCATTTATTCCACTCTGGTTAGCTTGGGTCCAAGCAAAACAGCGAGAACTCTATCTCCCTAAGAAGAGAATCACATCTCAAAGATGACTCAACCTTAGCAGCCACGGAGGCACAGGCAGGGACTGTGACACAGCTCTTGGGGGTAAGAGGAACCACCTGAATCTCTGTAGTGATCAGTCCTGTGGCTAACCCAGATTTTTCAACTTTGTCCTTGTAATTATTAAGCTAGAGTATTTGAAAAAAAAAAAAAAAGGCAAGGTCTGGGCCCCGTTCCTCCCTTCTGCAAATATTAAACATGTTCTGTGTGTCAGAAGTTGAACATGGTGACAAAGGAGATGGGAATTCCTCCCATTGGGGTATCTCTGAAGCTCACCTAAGGTCAACATAGCCTGTAGCCCTGGAGGCTGTGACTTAGTGCAGAAAAACCAAGATCCTGTCATTGTATGAAATATGCAAAGCTGAGATGATCTTCTCTTAGGGAGTCAACTCATCCCTTGCCCTAGTTTTCCTTAAAGCTTAACCTTGGACCATTTGCACCAGAAGGACCAGGTTATGGAACTACTCAATACATTTCTCTGGTGGGGAGGCTCAACCTCTGAAAATTAAGACGCTTTCTGCAAAAATTTATATGCTCACTCAAGTTTGGACCACCACCTTGGTCCAAAGCCCTGGGGGGGTCTCCAATCACACCCTACCTGTTTCCTAGACAGGCGTATCTAATGTCAGCCGTATTCCCACGGGTGCCAGGTCCAGCAGCAGCAGCAGCAGCAGCAGCTTTGTGGGATGGAGAGTGGGGGGCAGAAGAGGGTGGTAGGCAAGCAGTGTCTGTGCCCAGTGTCGGATCCTTCCTTCAGGCTCTTCTTTATATAGGCTCACCACGTGGTGCCCCACCTTAGTTAAACAATAACTGGGAGACTGGCCTTGGGGCCTCCTGGAGGGAGGACATTGTGTTTAACTGCAAAGTCTTCCGGATACTCCTGGGCCCAAGCCGGTCTCCTCCTAATCTGGCTCACTTCCTGGAGCCCCCAGCTGAATGTCCAGTTTCTTAGCTGCTGATTGTGGTTTCTCTCATTGTTTCCAGGTATTTCAGTTTCCTTGTTTCACTCCGGGAATCAGAATGGGTGTTTCCACAGAGCCCTCTTGGAGCACAGAGGAAGTGCTGAGAAGAAGCTTCAGGAAGCAACCTTCCCTGGTGCCTCCTTCTCACACTGGACGTGCAGTTGCCAGGTGTGGTACATCCAGAGGGCCCACTCAGAGTAACTCACATCACATGGGCTTTCTGCTGGAGACCATCCTCTTTCGGCAGATAGGTGTCAGCACACAGTCACCCCTGGGCATGGTGACACCCAGGCAAGACGAGACCCAGGCAAGGTCTCTGCATCATCACTGCTTAATGGGATGGGGAGAAGGTCAAGGTATGTCAAGCAGATGCCTCCGGACTCCAGAACCCCGAGAGCTCGGCTCACCCTGCGTTGTAGTTGAGAATGGTAAAATAGGGAAAGCAAGAAAAAAAATGTGGAAATCACCAGGTTGCATCCCCAAACTGTCATGGCAGGGAACACAGGGATTTGGGACCTGGAAGGAAGATTAGAGCACTGAGAAGTGTGGCTGAGACCCCTGAGAAGCCCATGGAAAGCAGCAAGATAGAGGGGAGGGGTCTTTCGGTGACCGGAAGCTTCCCAATTCTTAGCCATCTGACTTGGGCAAGTCTCTTCCCCTCTGATGCTTGGTTGACTAATCTGTGAAGTGAGGGTTATGACGTGTGCCTTGTCTCCCTCATATTTATTTACTGGGACACCTGCACCCCCAGGAGACACGCTCCACTAGAACTTTCACTATGAATACAGTCCGCAATAAATACGCTATTTTATGAAGATAATTAATGAATAAACAGACCTCAATTTGTGTGTGTACTCAACATGATTTTACTGATACAGTATGCAATCCAAACCATTTGAAAGCCACAGTGTCCAAGAAATACCGTGTGAAAATGCTTTAGGTAGCCCTTCTCACATAACTGTATCTTGAGACAAAGCCTGAAGAAAAATAGCTCGGAGTTTTCCTGCTTACTGATGATTTCATCTTCTGTCATTTCATCAAATAGTTTTTTTTTTTTTCCCTCTCAGAGCAGGAACTGTTGCCCCAGGGGCCGTCTTTGGGAGTATTGAGTTGCACTGTCTCCCAAAGGAGAGTTCTCAGTGCCAGGAGACCGGAGGCTGTGGGTGATAGTTGTGCTGTCAGAACGGGTGAGGTGGGGCTCTGGAAAAAACACTTGTATCAAATCCAAGGGACTATTTTCTTTTGGGGCTTCCTTGGCTCTCTGGTATTTTCCCTCCTCATTCATATGTGCTCTTTAGAAGCCAGCCCTCAGGGCTTTGTGTTTTCCAGAGAAATCCAGATATGAACCGGGTGACCTGTAGGTGTAATTTTCTAGCTGGTCTTCGTCCAGGGCGGAAGGAAGTGTGTCATGCCCCTCAGATTCTTCCCACAAAAGGCAATTCACATCTGCTCTGAGGTGCGGCTCTTTGGTTTCCAAGTAGGACCCAGCTTCTCTGCCACTGAGTCAGGACTGTGCCTTCAGTACATAAAATGGCCTCTGTGTCACAAGGCCCAATCATGCCTCCTCTATCACCGCTGAGTGCACGGACCCTGCTGTGGTGCTCATGCCTAGGTCACCGGGACTCTGCCTCAAGTGCCCAACAGATGAAAGAAATGCAGTCATCAGCCCAGGGCTATAGTCACCCGCCCTTCCCCTGCCAGTGTCATGGTGTCCTGGCCATCTCTGAGGCTGTCACCCACAGCGCAGTGACACCTCCTGTGCTCAGTGTCCTACAGAACTGGAAGAGAAACTGCTCCTTTTTGCAACCTCCTCTGAGCCAGGAGAAAATCTGAGACAAACTGGGCTCAGGGTCTCCTTCCGCCCTTTGTGAACCCAGGCTATAGTCTGTGAACCAGTCTTGCACACGGTAAGTCTATATTCCCTTGGAATGACTTATTTCTCAGGAGAATCTTCATTCACTCATGTAAACACTTAGGAGTGCTCCTTCTGGCCAATGTCTAGACACACCTCAAGATACCAGATTCTAGGGTTCTTCCTAGCTCCCTCCCCTGCTGCTGTTTCCCCTTTTCTCTTTCTTCCCTCTACCTCTCTATTCTAGGTCTCTGGCTGCTTCCCTCTCCACCCTCATTCCTCCAAGATGTCCCCAAGATAAACTGTCTGCAGCCATGTTCATCTTGATAAGTTCCATCCTGTTTTTTGTTTTTATAAGAAAACAAATACAGCATTGATGTAGGGGATTAAGCCAAATGCCCTTGCAAAACATGCCAGGGAACTATTATGGCAAGCCAAACGGGCACACAGAGTGTTTACCACATAGTTAAAAGATCATCTGACAGATATCATTAGCTTTACATTCCTCTGTGGGTAGAAAAAAATCAAGTCAATAAAGTGAGTTGATTTGTGTTAATGCCCAAAAGCATGAAGTGACCAGCGGCTCGCCTAGCTTGAGTTTGCTGTGCAATGAACTATGTTCTGGATGGATTATGAACTGCCCCAGTCCTATTCTTAGGCTCAGAGCAATAGGTGAAAGACCCAGCATTATCTTCAAGAGAAGCATTATAAACACTCAAGTTTTTAAATTGTAGTGTCTGGACCCTACCACTTAATGATTGCAGAATTTTGGACAAGCTACTTACCTCTAAGCCTGTTTCCTCAACTCCAAAATGACAAAGATAAATAGAATCTAACTCAGCAGGCATCACTAAGAATGAAAAAAGCAAAGGCAGATAAGTTGCTTCATGCTAAGTCCAGTACAGTAACTGTTCAATAAATGGTGGCCAGGATTTAATAAGACCAGACATGGTTCCCTGCTGATGGGAGTTTAGGAGAGCCAGGGGACATGTAGGGGAAGGACAAAGGTGATAGCTCAGATCAGAAAAGGAGAGCCTGATGCTGACAAAGGGAATCCCCAGAGAGGGAAAAGGAACTCGTTTTCATTTGTTTCTTAAAGTTCTATTTCAATAACAAGTCAGCTTACACATGGTTAAGTATTACCTGGAGAAACCAACAGAAACTGGCATGACACATTTGTTTCTGGTGTTTCCACATGTTGCTGAACTGACAAAGACAGAAGTGTCTGGCCAAGGCGAAATGAGCTCTGCTGCTGATGTGGAAACCTTAGTAATGGGTGTGCTGAAAAGAAATGAACCCCTTCCCTGCCTTCTGATGTGGTGGATGTGCTGGTGAGCCCTAGGTCCTGCTTGTGCCGAAGGAGCAGGGAGGCAGCCCTCTGGGAGACATGTGTCTGTGTCAGGGGAGGGTTACTGGGTTTTCACTCTGCCTCCTTCAGTGTTCCAGCATCCCTCAGGGTGAGCTCTTTGGTGGGTGGGCACCCATGTCCACGAAAGTCCAAGGTGGCACTGCCATAGCAGCCTGAGGAGGATGCACAGACCAGGACTGTCCCGGGACCACACATGGGTGAGGGGATAGGAGACAGGACTGCCATTGCTACTTCCTTCTTTGATTGCATCTCCAGTAAACATGTTCTCAGGAATTTGAGGCAAGAGGGCTTAGGTGAGCCAACACAAGTGGGTGGGTTAGGAAGGGCTGGAGTAAGTTGTATTGCCTACTTTTCACTCTTTAACTAAGCCGAGGCCTTGTGGAAAACCCATCCTTCCTCCTGAAGGGGGAAAAATGGGATGGAGTAGGGACAAGTAAAATAATAAGTGTGTGAAGTTAGCACAGAATGGCTTGAAGACAGAGAAAGGGGATTTGGTAACAGGTGGGAGAATGTCACACTTGCCCAGGAAAGTTGGTGACAAGTCCCCAGGGTGAGCAGACTTTGAGGAGGAACAGGGGGCATGCCCAGAATAAAGATTCAACAACCACATTCTTGTAGGAACTATGAACCCACTAGATCTGAATCACCAATTCACATTGGGCTGTGGTGGGACCATTTAGTTTTGAGTCAGTTGCCTCAAAAAGAAGACTTCAGTCCCATCCGATAGGAGAGACCCTTGGGACCCTCCAAGAAATGATCCGGTGCAGCTTCTTCCTATGGATTTCTGGGCTTCTCCATCTGTCCTCCAACATAACAAACAATAAAACTAATTAAAAAGGGTTAGTTCATTTGGGGGGTACCAAAAGAAGGGGATGTCCTGAAGAGACTGTCTCTCTCCAAGCCAATTTTGAGTGTGACAAAAATACTGCTAACAGGACAGACAAATGAATCCCCAGAAGGAAAGAGGAAAACAGGCAGAAGCCTTAGAAAAGGAATAAAGGGGAAACTCTGGGGCCTGGAGCAGCTGGGGATCATCATGAGATCCTTTTTAAAAAAATAGTTTATTACCAAGTTGGTTTCCATATAACACCCAGTGTTTTTCCCCACAGGTGCCCCTCTCCATGACCGTCAACCCCCCTTCCCCTTCCCCTCTCCCTCTTCAGCCCTCAGTTTGTTTTCAGTATTCAAGCGTCCATCATGAGATCCTTTATGGGGCTTCTAACTGTCTACTGGTGTATTATCTGTGAAGGATAATCAAAATAATTTCATTAATATGGATCCTGGCACCATCACAAAGTAATGAAATGAGGAAGTTAAAACTGCCAAGTACTACTGTGGATGAGGAATACAGAGATGCCTAATAAAAATCAGACTGTAGCCAAGCTCAGATATGCCAGTTATGATTACAGAATGCCAACATGGGAGGTCAAAGATAGTTGTGCCTCCTTGATAAGAAGATGCTACTGGGAGGTTGCCTACAAACCTATTAATATCTATTTTTATCCATCCTAGAGCTATACTTCCATCTCGAGAGGACAATCATTGGACAATGGGCTGAGCTGAAGATGAATACAGCGAGCTCTGCTGCAAATCCTATGTCTGAACAATCAAGCCTTATTCATTTCTTGTTTGCTCATCATATTAACCTTTTATTATGCAAAGCTGTCAGTTCAATTGCACAATGCAAAAAGATATTGGGGACGACGCACAAGCGATATTTACTGTAGCTGCTAAAAGGAAAAAACTAGGTAGAAAGGGTCCGCCCAAAAGGATTTTCTTGTACTGTTCATTCTCAGATCCTCATTGGTAAGCGAATCTGCTCATCGGGGAGCCTGAACCGTCTCCTCCTCCAGTGTGTGCTAGAAAAGCATCCAAGGGGCTCCTTTCCTGTAGAGGAGGCAAAACTTTCACCCAAGTGAACTCATGCATGAGAGAAAGCTCTGTCGGGCAGTGAGCTCACAATGGTGGTTCTCAAACTTAGAAACACAAGATTCACTGGGGGAGAGGGTTGTTACAAAATATAGAGATTTCCATTTAGGAAGTTTGGGGTGGGGCCCAAGAATCCACAGGTTAACAAGCATCCCAGGAGACTGCTTTGATAATCAATCCCTGTAGTGACCCCTGGTTGCCACTGGACCCCTGCTTAGAGAAGGTCACCCTCCCCTCACATGCACCCATGGATCCTGCCAGGACTCTAATGCAGTCAGAGGGACCTTGGGCCTTCACAGAGTCAGGACGTAGGGCTACCCCTGTGAGCACACCAGGGGCCCTGGAAGGGATCTTCAGTGGTAAGTTGGGGCCCTTTGGTCACAGTAAACTTGTAGAATAGATCTTAGGGACAGTTATTAGGCTTTCCTGTCTGCTCACCTCTGTTAGCCAAATGGTTCTCAATCTTAGCTGTGCATTAGAATCTCCTGGCAAATTAAAAAAAAATATTCTCCCCCAATCAGTCAAGTCAGACACTTGGGGTTGAGTGAGGGCGCTCCTGGTGGTAATATATTTAAAAAGATCCTTGAGTAATTCTAATGTGCAGCCTCGATTGAGAACCATGGGTTTAGTGTTGTTCTTACATCCTTGGGTCCCTCTCTCCTTCTCCCTTGTGGGTAAGGGCATTTCCAATTGCTCAGTGCATAAACCAGCCCCTCTGACTGCTGAAAGGCCCTAACTCTGCCACCCCATCCAGCCTGCAATTTCTGAGAGTTCTCTATCCCCCCCCCCTACCCCAGGCCTCTCTTCCCTCATTGTGGTACTAGGGGAGTATGCTAGTTCTCAGGAGTCCTGGATGGAAAATGTGTATTTCTGTATCTCCTTCATTTATAGCATGCAAATGATAAATGGTCTCAGGTCTTGGGGCAAGTTCCCTGAGAAACAGACTCTCAGAAGGAGATTTATGTGCAGAAGGTTTACTGGGGAGTGCTGTTGGGGTCAGTGCCTGTGAGGCAAAGAAGGAAGAAGTACTGGGAAGAGGGAGGCACTGGGTGGAAGGAACTGGATTGAGGCTGTTGAAACAAAGGCCGCAGCAGACCCCGTGCAGGTCTAGACTCTGGATGGACCTTCATCCCTGTTCCACTTTACACAAATAGAAATTTTTCCAAAGAAGACATCCAGACAGCTAACAGACACATGAAAGACACTCAACATCACTCATCATCAGGGAAATGCAAATCAAAACCGTAATGAGATACCACCTCACACCTGTCAGAATAGCTAAAAATAACAACACAGGAACAGCAGGCTTGTGTGAGAATGTGGAGAAAGGGGAATCCTCTTGCACTGTTGGTGGGAATGCAAACTAGTGCAGTCACTCTGGAGAACAGTATGAAAGTTCCTCAAAAAGGGAAAAATAGAACTATCCTTGATGTGCCTGGGTGGCTCAGTCAGTTAAGCACCTGACTTTTGCTCAGGGCATGATCTCAAGGTTCGTGGGTTCAAGCCCTGCCTCAGGGTTTCTACTGTCAGCATGAAACCCACTTCAGATCTTCTCTCTTCTTCTCCCCCAACCCCACTCTCTCTCTCAAAAAATAAACATTTAAAAAAGGCACCTGGGTGGCTCAATCTGTTAAGCATCTGACCCTTGATTTCGGCTCAGGTCATACTCTCATGGGTCGTCAGGGCCCTGCATGGAATTCTCTCTCTCTCTCTCTCTCTCTCTCTCTCTCTGACCCTATCCCTCTTATGCTCTCTCTCTCAAAATAAATGAACATTAAAAAAAAAAGAACTGCCCTATGATCCACCAATTGCATTACTAGGTATTTACCAAAAGTATACAAAAATAGAGGTTTGAAAGGATACATGAACCCTGATGATTATAGCAGCACTATCAACCATAGCCCAATAAGTTATGGAAGGGCCCAAATGTCCATTGACTGATGAACGGATAAAGAAGATGTGGGGTCCCCGGACACACACACACACACACACACACACACGGACATGCATGTGTATGTACACTCACGCACGCACATACAATGGAATATTAGTCACGAAAAAGAATGAAATCTTGCCATTTCCAACAACGTGGATGGACCTAGAATGTATCATGCTAAGTGAAATGTCAGTCAGGGAAAGACAAATACCATATGATTTCACTCATGCATGGAACTAAGAAATAAACAGATGAACATATGGTGGGGGGGAGGAGAAAAAAAGGGAAACAAACCATAAGAAACTCTTAAAGTTAGAGAACAAACTGAGGGAGGTGGGAGGCTGGGCTAGATGGGTGCTGGGTATTAAGGAGGTCACTTTTTAAATGTTTATTTATTATTGAGACAGAGAGAAACAGAACATGAGCAGGGGATGGTCAGAGAGAGAGGGAGACACAGAATCCGAAGCAGGCTCCAGGCTCTAAATTGTCAGCACAGAGCCCCATGCAGGGCTCAAACTCAAACCGTGAGATCATGACCTGAGCTGAAGTCAGCCACTTAGCCAACTGAGCCACCCAGGTGCCCCAAGGAGGGCACTTGTGATGAGCTCTGGGTGTTGTATATGAGTGATGAATCACTGAATTATACTTCTGAAACCAATATTGCACTGTATGTTAATTAACTAGAATTTAAATAAAATTTTGAAAAAAAAAAAGAAGAATTATTCTACTTTGAGTCAAGAAGGCAAGCCTTTTGTATCCCCTATATATATGGACCAGTAACTGGGACATAGGTTGCCTCTCGGGAGGCAATGTGGCCTTGGATGGGGTGACTCTTCAGTCAAGGACAATTCGGGCAATGCCTGAAATCTCCCTATGTGACTGAGAGCCACCAGCTGTAGACATGCCAGCAGGTAAGCGAGTGACATGCAGGACTGAATGTTCCAGTCCTGGGCCAGGATCTACCTGTCATACTACTTTACCCACTATATCAACCCTACTCAGGGTCTTTATATTTCGAGAGAAATGTTCAGTAGTAATGAAAATCTTATTACTGTGCTTGAGGAAGAGAGGCTTCTCCATGGCCTTGAGAGGCAACTTGGGTGTGATATAAAAATCTCTGGACTTGGATTAGAATCCCTGCTTGGCCCCTTACTTATCTTGGTAACTTACTTAAAATCTCCAGGCCTCCATTAATTTGTCTTTGCAATGGAGTTGATCCATAAGTACCTTGCAGAGTTGCTGAGCATTAAATGCAGTGGGTGTGCAGTATCTGGGGCGGTGGCGTTTGTGTGAGCTGGGCTTTGCCCACCTGAGCTGTCTCTCCCTACAGGACACTTAGGAAAAGACTTTCCCCCAATTCATGCTGCTTGTCTTGGTAGCCGAGATGCTGAGAGAACCCTGGGGCTGTCCCTGGGGAGACAGTTGCCCCATGTTGGTCCCAGCTCAGATCCTCACTCTGCTCACTGGAGTACCAAGTGCCTTGCCCAGTTTGTCTTTAGTTGGTGGCAATCTGAGTGGAATGTTGTAACAGTAAACAAGACTCCCGCCTGGGTCTGAAGAAATCTCAAAGTCAAGGTGAAAGGCAACCATCAGTGGGGACAAAGAACTGACTCAAACTGGATTTCTGCTTCATCAGTGGGGCTGCCAGTCTCCCAGATGATATTCATTATGAAGTTGACTAATAACCAAACTTAGCAAAATGCTGTAAGACTACAAAAAAAAGGGGGGACTCAAAATAATATAATCAATATGATTTCAACTATGTTTTACAATGGTTCAGGAAAGTTCTGGAAGAAAAATGTCAAGATGTCACAATAACTGCCTCTGCATGGTAAGATTGGGGCTGATTATATTCATGCCGTCTTTACATGTTTCTATAGTTTAATTTTTTTTCCCATGAGGAGCAGGGGGTGGAGAAAGAAAAGGAAAGAGAAAATGGAAAATGTGCTCCCACCAGGGGAAGGCACATGCCAGTGTTTCCCACCAGCTTCTTTCACGGATGATGATGGACCTGTGGGGTAGAGGTAGGGATGTGCAAACCTGGGTGTGTGTCTCACTTCCCTGGGCTCAAAATGTTTGTGTGAGGAGATATTAGCAAAGCAGACACTTGTGCTAATAAGCACTTGAGAGCCTGGCTGCTGCATGTTTTGAGGGAGACTTGTTGTCAGCTGCCGGCTGCCTGTGTGGGTGTTTCCCAGCCCTCACTGGATAATTCTGTCACCAAGGACAACATTTGTTGTTCTACATGAGCAGCTCTCCTGGAGAGACAGAGGGGGCCACTGTTGGTCAGGTACCAGGGCTGAGACAGAAGGGTGAGAAGGTGGTATACCAGATGTGTGAGGAGATGGGAAGCTCTAGTAGCACTGAGGGACATGCAGAGTCCCAAGGTGGTGGGGACAGGGCTTGGATGGGTCCTGGTAAGTCCCATCTGTCCTCAAAACATACTCCACCTCTGCTCCTCCAGTTCTGGCGTTAGAGCAGTAGTTCATTAGGTTCTAACAGGATACCTGGAGGCCAGCAAAGAGAAAGACAGGGCTAGCTGTGGGGGAAGTCACAGGCCGGCTCTGGAAACACTTGAAAACAAAACTACAAGAAGCTGGATCAAACCAGACAGGCCCTAGTTGGTGGGTGACATGGCAGTAACCCCTGACCAAATAAGGAAGAAAAAGCATGAAACTCTACTTCAGAGAAATCCCCACCCCAAGTCATGAATATTCTGTTCTCTTGTTAACAACTGGCAATGTTTATTTAATTATTTATTTACTTATTTTTTGAGAGAGACAGAGGGGCTGAGGCAGAGAGAGGGAGAGAGCATCCCAAGCAGGCTCCACACTGACAGTGTGGGCTTGAACTCACAGACCATGAGATCATGACCTGAGCTCCTGAAAAGAGCCAGAGGCTTAACCAATTGATCCACCCAGGTGCCCCAACAACCAGCAATACTTGTAGAGAAAACTGATAGAAACCTGAACCCCACCAGAGTACCAAGCCCTATCTCTCCCTCTCCCAGCATCCTTCGCTCTCACATCTCAAGAGTGTACTTTTGTTTTAATAAACTTTCCTGCTTGTATTGCTCACCTGCTGTGCTATGTCTATTTTTTAACTCTTTCCCATAATGAGACCAGGAGCCTGACACATTTGGGAGAGGCTGGGTTGAGGCCTCAGGGTCCGGGGTCTCCCCATCTCACCTAGCAATACCGTGAGCCTTGGGACCTTTGGAGACAGGTGTCATTTTCACTGGTTTCAAGTGATTTTCAAATGTTTAACCCATTGAGCGAACCCTTAGCAGAAAAACAGGCACATGGGGGAATGGACATCAAATGGGTAGGTGTGGATGAAGGCAAAGAGAGATTTTAGAGCTGGAAGATGGTCTTAAGATCACCTTGTCTTACCCCTTTGTTTTACAGGGGAGAAACTGAGCCCCAGAGATGTTAATAATGAGCCTGGAGTGGCCTCTATCTGAATTAAGACCAACATTCTGCAAGTGTAGGCTGTTGAAATGTATCATGAGTTGAATTATCTGCCCCGTAATAGACTATGTTGGAATCCTAATCCCCAGTACCTCCGAATGTGACCTTATTTGGAGAGATGGACTTTATAGAAGTGTGTAAGGCACACTTCTTTGTTTGAGGCAAAGCACAACTCTGAACCCACTTGAAGAGCCCTGGCCTGTAAAAGGGAAGATGGAATAGATTAGTCATTCTGAATATGATTTTTCTTTTAAAAAAATCAGTGGAACTGTTAGTTCAAACTTTAATTGAAAGGCCAAATAAATAAAAATTAATAATTTTAAAAAATGAGTTACTCTATTTAAAAAGGACTAGTATCCAAAATCTACAAGGAACTCACCAAACCCCACACCCGAAAAACAAATAATCCAGTGAAGAAATGGGCAGAAGACATAAACAGACACTTCTCCAAAGAGGACATCCAGATGGCCAACAGACACATGAAATGATGCTCAGCGCCATTCATTATCAGGGAAATATAAATCAAAGCCACACTGAGATACCATCTCACACTGGTCAGAGTGGCTAAAATGAACAAATCAAGAGACTATAGATGCTGGCGAGGGTGTGGAGAAACGGGCACCCTCCTACACTGTTGGTGGGAATGTAAACTGGTGCAGCTACTCTGGAAAACAGTGTGGAAGTTCCTCAAAAAATTAACAATAGAACTCCCCTATGACCCAGCAATAGCCCTGCTAGGGATTTACCCAAGGGATACAGAAATGCTGATGCATAGGGGCACATGTACCCCAATGTTCATAGCAGCACTTCCAACAATAGCCAAATCATGGAAAGAGCCTAAATGTCCATCACCTGATGAATGGATGAAGAAGATGTGGTTTATATATATAATGGAGTACTACAGGGCAATGAGAAGGAATGATATCTGGCCATTCATAGCAATGTGGATGGACCTCGAAAGTGTCATGCTAAGTGAAATAAGTCAGGCAGAGAAGGACAGATACCATATGTTTTCACTCATAAGTCTAACAGGAGAAACTTAACAGAGGACCATGGGGAGGGGAAGGGGGGAAAAAGAGTTAGGGAGAGGGAGGGAGGCAAATCATAAGAGGCTCTTGAATACTGAAAACAAACTGAGGGCTGAAAGGGGAAGAGGAGAGGGGAAGGGGGTGATGGACATGGAGGAGGGCACTTGTGGGGAAGGGCACTGGGTGTTATATGGAAACCAACTTGACAATAAACTATAAATAAAAAATAAAAAAATAAGTACATGCTGATTAACTTTAAAAAATAAATAAAAACAAATATATGCTGATTAACTTTAAAAAAAAGTAAGCATAAAACTATAACAGAAACTTCTCCAAAGATGATATATTAATGGTTAATAAATGCAAGAAAAGATACTTAACATCTTTAGTCACTAGTGAAATGCAGTCAAAACCGCAATGAGATACCCATTTCACACTCACATGAGTTGCTATTATATATAAAAAAAGAAAATATCACATATTGACAAGGACTTGGAAAAGTCAGAAGCCTTGTACCCTGCTGGTGGGAATGTAAAATGGTGCAGCCATTATAGAAAACAGTACAGAAAACACTATAAAAAGCAGCTGTTCAAAAAAGTTAAATACAGAATTATCTTATGATCCAGGAATTCTACTTCTGGGTATATCCGAAAGAACTGAAACCAGGGATGCAAACAGATATTTGTTCACAGCAGAATTATTCCCAATGGCCAAAGAAGGACGTAACCCCCATGTCCAATGATGACTACATGGATTTTTAAAATGTAATACACAACATAATAATATTTAGTCTTTTTTTAATTTCTGAGAATGTTTATCATGAATAGATGTTGAATTTTTGTAAAAGACTATTCCTCAAAAGAGAATTTCATGGTTTTTTTCTTTTAGTATTTAGTCTTAAAAAGAAAGACATTCTGACACTTGCTACAACATAGATAAGCCTTTAAGACTTTATGCCAAATGAAATAAGCTAGTCATCAAACAACAAATACTATGTAATTTCATTTGTACGAGTACACAAAGTAGTCAATTTTATGACATGTATATGTTAGCACGCGTGCGCTCGCGCACACACCCACACACACACAAGCTGCGCTCATGGAATTGTTGAATTTATTTTTATGTGTTTGGGCTTCCAAATAAGCTTCACTCCTTATACCCCACCCTAGACGTGAGGCCCCTGAACCACCACAAGGAGATCTGAGGGGAATGAATCTAAGAAACCCTGAACTCCTAGATTCAGAAGCTCCTTCCACGTTTCACTTCACAGCAGTTCATGACCTCTGCCAGCCTTTCTCTTCCAGGGGCATTTTGCCTCTGAGATATGTCATCAAATACTGTAACCTGGAACTTCCCTTCTCCCTCCTGTCCTCCCCTTCCCCTTTCTCTAATTATTAAATACAGGGTTTTATTTTCCAAGCTACAAGTCCATACAAAGAATTATAAAGAAATAAAACTCCCTTTCTTAAGAAATTCACTAACAAAAGTGAAAATATTTAACTATTCTTTCAATGCAAACAAGATCATAAAAACAGACACACCTTATTTCTAAGGAATACTTTTGTCAACAGTAAAGATGTATTTCTTTCTGAGTCTGGTTAACCATTTAAGTAAAAGATCCCACTCAATTAACCAGATTGATCACAACAGGACCTTCAAACAGTTTGAATTTGACCCCTCAGGGACCTGTATAAACTAAAGGTGTGTTTTTTCCTGGTTGATACTGGCATAAAATTGTCTGTGGACTGTGGAATGAAAGGAATTTCTCTTGGTTTCAAAATTTTATGTGAGAGGGCTGAAGGGGGAGGGGCAGGGGGAAGGGGTGATGGTCAAGGTGGGGGACACTTGTGGAGAGAAGCACTGGGTGTTATATGGAAACCAATTTGACAAGAAAATATTATAAAAAAATTTTATGTGAGAATGAAGCTTCTAGAAGTTTTCATATCAAGGATTTTTCTGTTAAAAAAAGAGTGAGAAAGTGACTTTATGCATGACAACTCAGAGAGCTATGATCTATTATAATTTTTTGAGACAAACTATACCTTTTAAGTTTTAATCATTTATTTTTTACTAAATTTGGTCTTATCTCATTTTATTTTTTTAATAAAATTTGGTAAGATTTTGCTAGACTGAATTTGGGCACAGGTTGGAAACTTGCAGATTTCCCAGTATGCACTGGTCCATTTCTGCAACTCATTTTAAAAACGTATTGTTTAGGGGCACCTGGGTGGCTCAGTTGATTAAGTGACTGATTTCAGCTCAGGTCATGATCTCACAGTTCATGAGTTTGAGCCCTGCATCGGGCTCTGGCTGATAGCTCAGAGTCTGGAGCCTGCTTTGGATTCTGTGTCTCCCTCCCTCTCTGCCCTTCCCTTGCTCGTTCTCTGTCTTTCTCTCTCTCTCAAAAAATAAATAAACATTAAAAAATGTATTTTTTGAATCTAGTTGGGTCTTTGGGGAACAAATATGCAGATAGTAAGATACAGCACTGGTTAACATGCAGGCAATTTCTTTCTAACTGTTAGATTATCTTCTTTGTGAGGATTCCAGGTGTTTGGGTTTTCCATATGTGTATAATCCCTTAAATGGAGAGTCTGTAAAAGATAACTTTGTTTTGGAGAATACTAACCGAAGGGGGTTATAAGGCATCATGTTAGAACAAAATGTCCCTCATTTTTGTTCCTCCGCCAAAAAAGTAATTCAGCATCTATTCAGGGACAAAGGTGCCTTGTGGAAGATAAGGGATCCAGTACCAAACACCAAGAAAATTGGGAGAAGTCTTGCCCACCTGTACACTAGGTAATATGCATAAAATCTTGGTCCTGGCTCTGGTACCTGCAGAGGCCCATGAACTGGCTCCAGTGCCTCTCAGCTGTAGTCTGAAAATCCCTGAAAATCTGGAAAACTGTTGTAGATGATCACCCACTGACAAGACAGTCTTTGTGGAAGTCCAGGTTTCCAGAGGAGAGACTCCAGGACTACTGGAGAAAAAGAAAGGAAAGAAGGAAGGAAGGGAGGAATGAAGGAAGAAAGGAAGGAAGAAAGAAAGGAAAAGAGTTTGAACATATTGGAGAAGGCAGTAAAGACTGGAGGAAATGAAGTCTACTTCAAATGTGATGGCAGCAATACAAAATTTCAAGGAACATGGAAACTCAAGGATGCAAAATACCACCAAAGGATCAAAATAATATTCCAGTAATCAAACCCAAAGACATGGAGATCTGCGATTTATCTGGTAAAGAAATCAAAAGAGCTATTTAAAGGAAACTGAATGATCTACAAGAAAATACAGAAAGACAATTCAATAATATTGGGAAAACAATAAACAAACAAAATGAGAAGTTAACAAAGAGATAGAAATCACAGAAGAGGACCAGAGAGAAATTCTGGAGCTAAAGAATACAATAAATGATGTGAAAGTGCAACAGAGAGCACCAATAGAAGAATGGATCAAACATAGAAAGGAATCTGTGAGATAAGAAGACAGAATTTTGAAATTATCCAGTCCAAGAGAGACAACAGAAAAAGAATGAAAAAGAGTAAAGTAAGCCTACGTGAGCTGTAGGACACCTTCAAATGAACCAATCTGCAAATTATTGGAGTTCCAAAAAAAAGAAGAAAGGAAAGAGGAGGCATAAAGCTTATTTAAAGAAATGATGGCTGAGAACTTCCCAAATCTGGGGTGAGATTTGGATATCCAAGTTTACAAAGCTCATAGGTCACCAAACAAAATAAAATTAAAGAGATTCTCTCCAACCCACGCTAAAATAAAACTGTCAAAAATCAAAGGCAGAGAATCTTAAAAGCAGCAAGAGAAAAAAAAAAAAAAAGCTTGTAACGTACACGGTAACCTCCATTAGGCTATTAGTGGACTTCTCAGTAGGAACCATACAGGCTAGGAAAGAATGGGACAATATATTCAAAGTGCTGAAGGAAAAAATCCTGCCAACCAAAAAATTCTATCCAGGAAAATTATCCTTGGAAACGAAGGAGAGGTAAAGACTTTGCAAGACAAAAAAAAAAAAAAAAAAAAAAAAAAAAAAAAAAAAAAAAAAAAAAAAAAAAAAAAAAAAAAAAAAAAAAAAAAAAAAAAAAAAAAAAAAAAAAAAAAAAAAAAAAATCACTACTAAACCTGCCACAAAAAATGCTGAAAGTTCTTCAAGTTGAAATGAAAGAACACTAATCAGTAACATGAAAACTTATGACTATATACATCGTACTGATAAAGGTAAGTAAATAGTCAAATTCAGAGTATCCTAATACTATAATACAGTGCTGTATCAATGACTCAGCCCTAGCATAAAAGTTAAAGAATAAGCATACTAACAATATCTATAGCTGCAATAATTTGTTAATGGATACATAACATAAAAAGAGGTAAGTTGTGACATCAAAAATGTAGTATTTTTATATGTGATTGAGATTAAATTGTTATCAGTGTAAAATAGGCTCCTATATCTATAACATATTTTATGCAAGCCTCATGGTAACTATAAAAAGAAAACCTACACAATATTCATAAAATGTTAAGAGAAGGGAATCAAAGCATTACACTACGGGAAATCATCAACTCATAAAGGAAGGCAGCAACAGAGAAAGAAAGGAATAGAACTACAAGAAGCTAGAAAATAATAAGATGGCATTATTAAATCTTGACCAATCAATAATTACTTTAAATGTAAATGGATTAAATTATACAATGAAAAAGATGAATAAATTATAAACCAAAAAGATCAAATTATATGCTGCCTACAAGAGATTCACTTTAGGTTTAAGGACACACATAGGTTCAAAGTGAGGGGATGGAAAAAGATATTCCATTCAGATGGAAATCAAAAGAGCATGAGGGAACCTAGCTATACTTTCATCAGACAAAATAGACATTAAGCCAAAAATGGTAACCGGAGATGAAGAAAGTCATTCTATAATGATAAAGGGGTCAATTCATCAAGATGATATAACATAAAATAAACAACCTGACTTTACACCTCCAAGAACTATAGCAAGAACAAACTAAGCTCAAAGTTAGCAGGAGGGAGAAAATCACAAAGATCAGAGCAGGGAAGAAGGAAGGAAGGAAGAAAGGAAGGAAGGAAGGAAGGAAGGAAGGAAGGAAGGAAGGAAGGAAGAAATAGAGTGAGAGAGAGAAAAGAAAGAGAAATAGAATGAGAGAAAGAGAAAAGAAAGAAAGAAAGGCCAGAAAAAATAGAAAAGATCAACCAAACTAAGGGTTGGTTTTTCTTAAAAAAAGATAAGCAAAATTGACACAAGTTTAACTAGACTACAAATAAAAGAGAAGGTTCTAATAAAGAAAATAAAAAATGAATGAAAGGGTAACTGATACCACAAAAATACAAAGGATCATACGACTTTAATATGAACAATTATATAGACATAAATTGCATAGCCTAGAAGAAATGGATACATTCCTAGAAGCATCCAACCTACCGAGAGGGAACCATAAAAAAGTAGAAAATCTGAACAGACAAATAATAATTAAGGAGAGCTAAGCAGTAATAAAAAACTTCTCAACAAAGAAAAGACAAGGACCAGATTATTTCACTGGTGATTTCTATCAGATATTTAATGAAGAATTAATGCTGGGACCAGGCCAAGATGGCAGAGAAATAGGGGGATCCGTACTTCCTGCCCACATCTCTCAAACAAAGAAGGGCTGAAGCCAAAGGACTCTGAACCTCAAGAGTCTGGGAGGAAAAAGATGGAGTCTACTAGGAAGACAGCCTCATAGATGCATGATTGTGAACTGGGGGAGATAAAAATGGGCCAGGACATGGAGGCATGGAGGGGAGGGAGCCCCTTCTGTGGAGAGATAAAGAAAAGAGAAAGAGCAGCTGGGGAAATGTAAGACTGTATCTAGACAAGAGAAAAACCTCAGCCCAGGATGGAGAGGAATCCTATCACCCCATCTCTAACTGCAGGTCTTTTGGAGAGAGATTCCATCTCTAACTGTGAAGCTTTCTTTGGACTGGGTGCCCTGGTCCTGTGCCAGGCTGGGGGACAAAAGAAATTCCCTCCAAGTTAGGCGACAACTCAGAGGTACAGAGGCCATGGCCTGCAGAATTACATTTCACGTGGCATCATTAATGTGTATGGAGTGAGAGTTTGGAATGCAGCTGAGCATGGGGCCCACCTTGTCTGCATCCCCGACACAATGAGGATGGATCCAAAGGAGTGATTTGGGATACCTGGTCCAAGGAGAAGGGTCTGGGGGGTCGCCATTTTTCTCCCCACAACCACCAAGGCAGGGTCTCAGGGATTAGTCAGTGCAGTCCACAGTAAAGATGAGACCTGCCTATACCAAACCCCACCCATCTGCACTGGGTAACTACTTTTTTTTTTTTTAAGGGGGCCAGATAGATGTTGTGGAAAAAGACAGCCTCGCCTTCCAAACCAGCACTGCTGCACTGCCATGATTAACTCTAGATCAATTCTTGCTATTCAGATATAGTCCCCCTTTCCTCATTTTTATCTCTCCCCTCTTCTGGACTGGTTATTCTGGTTATAGGCTTGCTTAAACAGACATATTCAATCCATCCTCCTGATGCATATTCTACACCTCCTTCTTTACCTTCCTTTCTCTCACTCTCTGGAATAATCAGACTATATTGGTTCTCTGGGTAACATTATCTTCATTTTTTTCTCCTTGCCTCCTACCCTATTCTCCTTTTTCTGTCTCTGGATTAAGCCTTTTATTCTCTCTGCCTGATCAATGTTCATTTTCTCTTTCTTGCTACCCTATCATTTCTCTCTTTGTATTTGCTCTTCAATCAGCACTGCCTCCACCATGCTCTTTATTTGTATCGGGGATTTCTGGTTTTATGCTTTTAGACAGTCCTTTGTTTTTTGCTTTTTGGTTTTTTTTTCTTTTTTCTTTTTGTTTGTTTTATTATTTTTGTCTGTTTGCTTGTCTCATTTCTTTATGTGCTTGTGTGTTTCTGTTTGTCTGTCTGTCATACTTTCCAGGACTGTTTCAAGCACACATGGTGGAGAGTCCAAAACATCACTACAAGTAGGGAAATAAAATAACCAGAGTCACAATAAGAGAGACAGAGGGACACCCTTAAAAAAACACTTCCTGAATGGCCAGGCCCTAGGCAGTGTATGAGTCTCCTTTAAGATAGTAGTATTCACATGTGCAGAGCACATAACAAGCCTTTAAAAATTATAAGAGACAGAAAACTAGCCAAAATGACAAAATGGAAGAACTCTCCTCAAAAGAAATTCCATCAAGAAGTAACAGCTAAAGAATTGGTCAAAACAGATATAAGCAACATAACTGACCAAGAATTTAGAACAATAGTCATAAAATTAATCACTGAGCTTGGAAAATGATATAGAAGACAGCAGAGATGC
Organism: Helogale parvula; assembly: GCA_004023845.1. Taxonomy (NCBI): domain Eukaryota; kingdom Metazoa; phylum Chordata; class Mammalia; order Carnivora; family Herpestidae; genus Helogale; species Helogale parvula. The sequence continues at coordinate 87,910 of PJEM01005535.1, read as the reverse complement.
TATTGCACAAAGATCATGGACCTTAAGAATAGTTATGATGAACTTAAAAAATGCTATAAATGAGGTGCCTAATAAATGGAGGCAGACACTGCACAGATTGAAGAGGCAGAGAGAATAGGTGAATTAGAAGATACAATTATAGAGAAAGAGGAAGCTGAGAAAAAGAGATGAATTGATCCAGGAGCACGAAAGGAGAATTCAAGAACTGAGTGATGCAATCAAATGGAACACATTCCATATCATAGGAATTCCCCAAGGACAAGAGAGAGAGAAAGGGTCTGAAGAGGTACTTGAACAAATTATAGCTGAGAACTTTCCCAATCGGGGGAAGGGAATAGACATTGAAATCCAAGAGGCACAGAAAACTCCCCTCAGATGTAACTTGAATCAATCTTCTACATGACATATCATAATGAAACTGGCAAAATCTTAGGGTAAAGAGGGAATTGTGAAAGCAGCTAGGGATAAAAAGGCCTTAACATACAAAGGGAGACATATCAGGGTGGTTGCAGACCTATTTACTGAAACTTGGCAGGCCAGAAAGGAATGGCAGGAGATCTTCAATGTGGTGAGCAGAAAAAATATGCATCAAAGAATCCTTTATCCAGCAACCTTGTCATTCAGAATAGAAGGAAAGATAAAGGTTTTCCCAAACAAACAAAAATTGAAGGAATTCACCACCACTAAACCAGCCCTACAATAGATCCTAAGGGGGACTCTATGAGGGAATTGTTACAAGGAACACAAAGTACCAGAGACACCACTACAAGCATGAATCCTACAGAGAACACAATGACTCTAAGTCCATATTTTTCAATAATAACACTGAATGTAAATGGACTAAATGCTCAAATCAAAAGACAGAGGGTATCAGAATGGATAAAAAAAAAACATAATCCATCTATTTGCTGTCTATAAGAGACTCATTTTAGACCTCTGGACACCTTCAGATTGAAAGTGAGGGGACGGAGAAATATCTATCTTGCTACTAGAAGTCAAAAGAAAGCTGGAGTAGCCATACTTATATCAGAAAAACTGGACTTTAAAGTAAAGGCAGTAACAAGAGATGAAGAAGGACATTATATAATAATCACAGGGTCTATCCATCAGGGAGAGCTAACAATTATAAATGTCTATGCACTGAATTCAGGAGCACCCAAATATATAAAACAATTAATCACAAACATAAGCAATCTTATTGATAAGAATGTGCTAATTGCAGGGAACTTTAATAATCCACTTATAGCAATGGATAGATCAACTATACAGAAAATCACTAAAGAAACAATGGACCTGAACAACACATTGGACCAGATGGACTTGACAGATATATTTAGAACTCTATATCCCAAATCCATGGAATTCACTTTCTTCTCGAGTGCACATGGTACATTCTCCAAGATAGATCACATACTGGGTCATAAAGCAGCCCTCAATAAATATAAAATAATTGAGATCATACCATGCATGCTTTCTGATCACAATGCTATGAAACTTGAAATCAACCACAAAAATTTTTTTGAAAACCTCCAAAAGCATGGAGGTTAAAGAACACCCTACTAAAAAATGAGTGGGTCAACCAGGCAATCAGAGAAGAAATTTAAAAAATATATGGAAACAAATGAAAATGAAAATACAACAATCCAAACTCTTTGGGATGCAGCAAAGGCAGTCCTAAGAGGAAAATACCTTGCATTCCAGGCCTATCTCAAGAAACTAGAAAAAGCACAAATACAAAATCTAACAGTGCACCTAAAGGAACTAGAAGCAGAACGGCAAGAACACTTCAAACCCAGCAGAAGAAGAGAAATAATAAAGATGAGGACAGAAATAGACAATATAGAATCCAAAAAAACAAGTTGAACAGATCAATGAAACCAAGAGTTGGTGTTTTGAAAAAATAAAATTGATAAACCTCTAGCCAGGCTTCTCAAAAAGAAAAGAGAGAGCACCCATAGACAAAATCATGAATGAAAATGGATTTATTACAACCGATCCCTCAGAATACATGCAATTATCAAGAAATACTATTAAAAGTTACACGTCAACAAACTGGGCAACCTAGAAAAAATGGACAAATTCCTAAACACACACACACACACACACACACACACACACACACACACACTACCAAAATTCAAACGAAAAAAGATAGAAAATCTGAACAGACCTATAACTAGAAATTGAATCAGTTATCAAAAATATCTCAAAAATAAGAGCCCTGGACAAGGTGGCTTCCCTGGGAAATTCTATCAAACATTTAAATCAGAGTTAATACCCATTCTTTTCAAGTTGTTCCAAAAAATAAAAATGGAAGGAGAACTTCTGGACTCATTCTACGAAGCCAGCATCACTTCAATTCCCAAACCAGCAGAGACCCAACAAAAAAAGAGAACAATATCCTTGATGAATATGGAGGCAAAAATCCTCACCAAATACTAGCAAATCGAATCCAACAGCACATAAAAAGAATTATCCACCATGATCAAGTGGGATTTTTCCTGGGTTACAGGGCTGGTTGAATATTCACAAATCAATCATTGTGATACATTATATTAAAGAAAGAAAAAATAAGAACCATATGATCCTGTCAATAGATGCAGAAAAAGCATTTGAAAAAATACAGCATCCTTTCTTAATAAAAACCCTTGAGAAAGTCGGGATAGAAGAAACTTATTTAAACATCATAAAAGTTATGTATGAAAAACCCACAGCTAATAGCATCCTCAATGGAGAAAAACTGAGAGCTTCCCCCTGAGATCAGGAACACGGCAGGGGTGTCCACTCTCACCACTGCTGTTTAACATAGTGCTGGAAGTCCTAGCATCAGCAATCAGACAACAAAATGAAATAAAAGGCATCAGAATTGGCAAAGATGCAGTTAAACTTTCAGCTTTTGTGAACATGAATGAGACTCTACATGGAAAACCTGACAGACTCCACCAAAAGTCTGCTAGAACTGATCTATGAATTCAGCAAAGTCGCAGGGTACCAAATCAATGTAGAAATCCGTTGCATTTTTATACACCAATTATGAAGCAAAAGAAAGAGAAATCAAGAAACTGATGTCATTCACAACTGCACAAAAAACCATAAAATACCTAGGAATAAACCTAATCAAAGATGTAAAAGATCTGTATGATGAAAATTATAGAAAACCTATGAAGGAAATTGAAGAAGACACAAAGAAATGGGGAAAAAAAATCCCATGCTTATGAGTTGGAAGAATAAATATTGTTAAAATGTCAATATTGGGGCGCCTGGGTGGCTCAGTCGGTTGAGTGTCCAGCTTCAGCTCAAGTCATGATCTTATGGTTTGTGGGTTCGACCACCATGTCAGGCTCTGTGCTGACAGCTAGCTTAGAGCCTGGAACCTGTCTTTGGATTCTGTGTCTCCCTCTCTCTCTGACCTGCCCCTGCTTGCGCGCGCGCTCTCTCTCTCTCTCTCAAAAATAAATAAAACATTAAAAAATTTTTTAAAAGAAATACTACCCAAAGCATTCTACACATTCAATGCATTCCCAGTCAAAATCGCACCAGCATTCTTCTCAAAGCTAGAACAAAAAATCCTAAAATTTGTATGGAACCACAAAACACCCTGAATAGCCAAAGTAATATTGAAGAAGAAAACCAAAATGGGAGGCATCACAATCCCAGATTTTAGCCTCTACTAAAAGGCTGTAATCATCAATACAGTATGGTATTGGCACAGAAACACATTCATAGACCAATGGAATAGATAGAGAACCCAGAATTGGACCCACAAATGTATGACCAAATAATCTTTGACATAGCAGGAAAGGGTATCCAGTGGGGGAAAAAAACAGCCTTTTTAACAGATGGTGCTGGGAGAATTGGACAGCAACATGCAAAAGAATGAAACTAGACCACTTTCTCACACCATCCACAAAAATAAACTCAAAATGGATGAAGGACCTAAATGTGAGACAGGAAACCATTAAAACCCTAGAGGAGAAAGCAGAAAACAACTTCCTTGACCTCAGCCGTAGCAATTTCTTACTTGACACATCTGCAAAGGCAAGGAAATCAAAAGCAGAAATGAACTATTGGGATCTCATCCATATAAAAAGCTTCTGCGCTGCAAAGGAAACAATCAACAAAACGAATAGACAACCAACAAAATGAAAAAAGATAGTTGCAAATGACATATCGGATAAAGGGCTAATATCCAAGATCTACGAGAAACTCACCAAACTCCACACCTAAAAAACAAATGATCCAGTGAAGAAATGGGCAGAAGACATGAATAGACACTTCTCCAAAGAGGACATCCAGATGGCCTACAGACACATGAAATGATGCTCAGTGTCACCCATCATCAGGGAAATACAAATCAAAGCCACACTTAGATACCACCTCACGCCAGTCAGAGTGGCTAAAATGAACAAATCAGGAGACTATAGATGCTGGCGAGGGTGTGGAAAAATGGGCACCCTCCTACACTGTTGGTGGAAATGTAAACTGGTGCAGCCACTCTGGAAAACAGTATGGAGGTTCCTCAAAAAATTGGCAATAAAACTCCCCTATGACCCAGAAATAGCACTGCTAGGAATTTACTCAAGGGATACAGGAGTGCTGATACACAGGGGCACATGTACCCCAATGTTCATAGCAGCACAGTCAACAATAGCCAAATCATGGAAAGAGCCTAAATGTCCATCAACTGATGAATGGATCAAGAAGATGTGGTTTATATATACAGTGGAATACTACATGGCAATGAGAAAGAATGAAATTTGGCTATTCATAGCAATGTGGATGGAACTCAAGGGTATTATGCTACGTGAAAGAAATCAGGCAGAGAAGGACAGATACCATATATATATTCACTCATAAGTGGAACAAGAGAAACTTAACAGAGGACCATGGGGGAGGGAAAGGGGAAAAATAGCTAAGGAGAGGGAGGGACATAAACAATAAGAAACTCTTAAATACTGAAAGAAACTGAAGGTTGATGGAAGGTAGGGGAGAGGGGAAAATGGGTGATGTGCATGGAGGAGGGCACTTGCTGGGATGTGCACTGGGTGTTATATGGAAATCAACTTGACAATAAACTTTAATTAAAAAAAGGAAGAATTAATGCCAATCCTTCTCCAATTTTTAAAAAAAAATAAAGAGGAACAAACATTTCAAACTAATTTCACAAGGCCAGTATTACCCTGGTGCCAAAGCCAGATAAGTACAGTACAAAAACAAAAACAAATAAAAAAAACAAAGAAACAAAAAAACCCTACAGACAAATAGTCCTGATGAATATAAATGCAAAAATTCTCAACCAAATATTCACAAACTGAATTTAACAGCACATTAAAAGGGTCAGATATAACTATAAAGTAGAATTTATTCCCAAGATACAAGGATTGTTCAACATATATAAATTAATAAATGTGATACACCACATTAATAATACAAATTATAAAAATCATATGACAATCTCCATAGATACACAAAAAAGCATTTGACAAGCACAACGTTCTTTATGTTAAAAAAATCCCCAGAAATTGAGTATAAAAGGAGCATATTTCAGAACAATAAAGGCCATACATAATAACCCTGCAGCTAACATCAAAATCAATGATGAAATGTTGAATAATTTTCATCTAAGACCAGGAACAGGGTACCCATTCTCACCACTCCTATTCAAAATAGCACTGAAATATTAGGCAAAGCAGTCAGGCAAAAGAAAGAAAGAGGGGGGGGAGGGAGGAAGGAAGGAAAGAAAGAAAGAAAAGAAAGAAAAAGAAAGAAAGAAAGAACATAAAATTTTCTTTGTTTGCAGATATATGATCTTAAACAGCAAATTCTAGGGGGCTGGGTGCCAAGATGGCAGAACAAGATGGTTTTTTTGGCATCTCTCATCCCTAAAATACAACCAGATCAACACAACACCATCCTGCACAACTGGAAAACTGATTTGAAAATTAATGCAACAATTCGCACAACCTGAACCACAGAACTTGGTAGATGTGCTTCACAGAGACATGAACTTTGGACAGAGGGCAGGGAACTGTTTTTGCTTGCGGAAAGAGGACAGAGATGGAGGGAGAGTACAGAAAACATTGCCCATGCCTGAAAGCAGCTGGAAAGGAAAGAGAGAGTATGCAAGTGACTGAACAAAAAAGGAAGGAAGGAGAAAGCAGAGGGTTTAAATTCCATAAAAGTTTATAAACAGGGAAAGTGCAGAGTCTGAAACTCCACAGCTCAATACCTGGCAGTGCTCTGGTTTAAAGGGAAAATCCCTAGGAGCAGAGAGTGAGGTCCTTGGGGTCCTTGGGCCACACAAGGAGAGATGGTTCCCCTGAGGGGAGGTCGTTTGGTAGAGGCTGTGCAGCCTCCCCACAGGCAAATGTCCTAGTGGACCCTGGAGAACAACCACATTCACTCATGTTGGAAGAAGACATTAAGGGGAAAGCCTGGTGCCTGATGTGTGTTGTGATTTACCATAATTTCTGAAACACTGCTGCTACATGATTGCGTGATTTTTTTGGGGGGGGAGGGGTGGGCTGGCACCCAGTCAGAGTCTCTGGACATCAACAGCAGCATGGTCTCCTGAACATTCCTGGGGGCCAGCCAACACCAGCCATTACTCAGTGAGTCCTTCCCCAGAAGCTAAAAGCCACAGTCCCTCAAAAGTGAGGGACTAGAAACACAGCTGCCTCTGAGATAAAACTCAGGAGGGAGGTGCCACCTGGCAGCTAATGGTTTGGTCACAGACATTGTAAAAGTAGGGAGTGGACAGAAGCTGGAGATAAAGGGAGGGGTGTGTGATTGCTGGTCTGGAAGAGCAGCGTTCTGATACTAGAGAGGGTGTAGCTGAGTGATGCCATTTTCACCCCTCCCATGCATGTGCATACACACTTACAGGCACCGCAACAATTCACCCCAGTAAGCTAAGCGGCGCCATCTAGTGGAGAACAGGGCCATTACACTAAGCTCTGCCCAACTGGGCCAACCTCGCTCTTCAGAAACAACACAAGTCTCTCCACCTGCCTAGTTTAGGGACTAAAAAGTGCTTCATAGTTCGATTTCTAGGGGAAAAAATCATGTAATTTCAATCGTATTTCAGTCTGTTTGCTGGTCCAAATGAAGGAATTCACCCCAAAAGAAAGAACAGGAAGAAATGACAGCCAGGGACTTAATTAACACAGATACAGGCAAGATGTCTGAACCAGAATTTAGAATCATGATAATAAGAATACTAGCTTGGGTTGAAAACAGATTAGAATCCCTTTCTGCAAAGATAAAAGCTAGTCAGGATAAAATAAAAAATGCTATAACTGAGCTGGAATCTTGAATGGATGCCACAGCGAACAAGATGGATGAGACACAGCAGCAAATCAGTAATATAGAGGACAAACTTATCGAGAACAATGAAGAAAAAAAGAGGGAGACTAAGGCAAAAGAGTATGATTTAAGAATGAGAGAAATCAGTGACTCATTAAAATGGAACAATATCAGAATCATAGGAATCTCAGAAGATGAAGAGAGAGAAAAGAGGTAGAAGGGTTATGTGAGCAAGTCATAGTAGAAAACTTTCCTAAACTGGAGAAAGACACAGACATCAAAATCCAGAAGCACAGAGGACTCCCATTAGATTAAAAAAAACCCCCACCATCAAGAAGGCATATAATAGTCAAATTCACAAAATACTCAGGCAAGGAAAGAACATGAAAGCAGCAAGGGTAAAAAAAAGTCCTTAACCTACAAGAAAAGACAGATCAGGTTTGCAGCACACTTATCCGCAGAAACTTGGCAGGCCAGAAAGGAGTGGCAGGATATATTCAATATGCTGTCAATACCTGTCAAAATAACACCAACATTCTTTACAGAGCAAGAACAAACAATCCTAAAATTTGTATGGAACCACTAAAGACCCCGAGTAGCCAAAGCAATCTTGAAAAAGAGAACCAAAGCTGGGGGCATCACAATTCCAGACTTCAAGATATGTTACAAAGCTATAATCATCAAGACGGTATGGTACTGGTACAAAAACAGACACTCAGATCACTGGAACATTATAGAGAAACCAAAAATGGACTTACAAACATATGGCCAACTCATCTTTGACAAAGCAGGGAATAATATACAATGTAGTAAAGACAGTCTTTTCAGCAAATGGTGCTTGGAAAATTGGGCAGTGACATGCAGAAAAATGAACCTGGACCAGTTTCTTATACCGTACACAAAAATAAACACAAAATGGATGAAAGACCTAAGTGTAAGACAGGAGACAACCAAAATCCTAGAGGAGAAAGCAGGCAAAAATCTCTTTGACCTTGGCTGCAGCAACTTCTTACTCAACACATCTCTGGAGACAAGGGAAACCAAAGCAAAAATAAACTATTGGGACCGCATCAAAATAAAAATCTTTTGCACGGAGAAGGAAACAATCAAGAAAACTAAAAGGCAACTGATGGAATGAGAAAAGGTAGTTGTAAACAACGTATCAGATAAAGGGCTAGTATTAAAAATCTGTAGAGAACTTATCAAACTTAACAACACCCAAAAAACAAGTAATCCAGTGAAGAAATGGGCAAAAGACATGAGCAGACACTTCTCCAAAGAGGACATCCAGATGGCCAACCGACACATGACAAAATGGTCAACATCACTCATTATCCAGGAAATACAATCAAAACCACATTGAAACACCACCTCATACCTGTCAGAATGGCTAACATTAACAACTCAGGCAACAACAGATGTTGGCGAGGATGTGGAGAAAGAGGATCTCTTTTGTACTGCTGGTGGGAATGCAAACTGGTGCAGCCACTATAGAAAACTGTATGGAGTTTCCTCAAAAAATTAAAAATAGAACTACCCTATGACTTAGCAATTGCACTACTAGGTATTTATCCAAGGGATATAGGTATGCTGTTTCAAAAAGACACATGCACCCCAATGTTTATAGCAGCACTATCAACAATAGCCAAAGTATGGAAAGAGCCCAAATGTTCATTGATGGATGAATGGATAAAAAAGATATGGTATATATATACAACGGGGTATTACTTGGCAATCAAAAAGAATGAAATCTTGTCATTTGCAACAACATGGATGGTATTACGCTAAGTAAAATTAGTCAGAGAAAGACAAATATCATATGACTTCACTCATATGAGGACTTTAAGATACAAAACAGATGAACATAAGAGAAGGGAAGCAAAAATAATATAAAAACATGGAGGAGGATAAAACATAAGATACTGTTAAATATAGAGAACAGAGGGTTGCTAGAAGTGTTGTGAAAGGGGGCTGGACTAAATGGGTAAGGGGCTTAAGGAATCTACTCCTGAAATCATTGTTGTACCATGTGCTAACTAACTTGGATGCAAATTATAAAAAATAAATTATAGAAGAAAAAGAAATACATTGGGGAAAAAAAGAGAAAATCCTAAACACTGTACCCAAAAACTGTTAAAATAAATGAATTTAGTAAAGGTGCGGGGTACAGAATCAACATATAGGAATCAGTTGAATTTTTAGATACTAACAACAAATTACCCAAAAAAATAAATTAAAAAACTTCAATGTTATTTACATAAAATGGCATCAAAAAACAATAAAATGCTTAAGAACAAATTTAACCAAGGAGATGACACACACACACACACACGCACACACACGCACACACACTGAAAACTATTAAGACTTTGATGAAAGAAATTGAGGAAGAAACAAATAAATGGAAAGATATCCTATATTTATGGTTTGGAAGAGTTGATATTGTTAAAGTGTTTATACTCTCCAAAACTATAGATTCAATGCAATCCCTGCCAAAATTCCAATGGCATTTTCCATAGAAATAGAAAAAATAATCCTAAAAATTGTAGGGAACCACGGACACCTAATACCCAAAGAGATTTTAAGAGAGAATAACAAAGCAGGAGACACCAACCTACAAAGCTATAGAAATCAAATTAGTATGACACTAGTATAAAATTAGACACATAGATGGGGAACCAATAGTCCAGAAATAAACCCATGCAAATATCATGAAGTGACGTTTGACAAGGGAGCTGAGAATGTTTAACGGGGGAAAGGCTGGTCTCTTCAATAAATGGTGTTGGGAAAATTGAATAACTACACACAGAATGAAATTGGTAACCCCATTAACAAAAACCAACTTGAAATGGAATTAAAGACTTAAACATGAGACTTCATAGTAAAAACTCCTAACAGAAAACATAGGGGGAAAGATCCTTGACACTGGACTTAGTAATGGTTTTTTGGATGTGACTATAATACCAAAATTGCAGACAACAAAAGCAAAAATTAATAAATGAAACTATATCAAACTAAAAGCTTCTCTGAAGCAAAAGAAACAATGAAATGAAAAGGCAACCTACTGAATAGGAAAAAATATTTGCAAACATATGTTTGATAAGGGTTAAAATCCAAAATATATAAAGAACTTGTACAACTCAAAAGCAAAAAAAAAAAATCCAATTTAGAAGGGGGCAGAAGAACTGAAGAGACATTTTCCCAAAGAAGACATCTAACAGGTTCATAAAAAGATGCTCAACCTCACTGTCATTAGGGGAAAAATGCTCAAACCACAATGAGATATCCTCTCAAAACCGTTAGAATGACTATCATCACAAACACAAGAAGTAAGTGTTGGTGAGGATCTGGAGAAATGTGTCCTGTTGGTGGAATGTAAATTAGTTCAGCCACATGGAAAACTCTGGAGTTACCTCAAAAAATTAAAAAGAGAACTACCCTATGATTCAGAGGTCCCACTTCTGGGTATAGATCCTAAGGAAATGAAAGCAGGATCTTACAGAGTTACTTGCATTTTCATGTTCATTGCAGCATTATTCACAATAGCCAAGATATGGAAACATCCCAAATTCCTATTAATGGATAAATGGTTAAAGATGATGTGGTATATATATACCATGGAATATTGTTCCACTAGGGGAAGGAAGGAAATCTTGCCATTTGTAACAAAATGGTTGGAACTTGAGGCCATTAAAGTAAATGAAATAAGTAAAAGAAATACAAATATGTGGGTTTACATATATGTGGAATCTAAAAAAGCTGAACTCATAGAAACAGAATATAATGGTGGTTCTCAAGGATTGGAGGCTGGAAGAAATGGGGAAATGTTGGTCAAAGGGTAGAAACTGTCAATTATAAAGCCAAGTAAGTTTTGGGGATCTAATATACACAATGGTGATTATAGTTAACAGTACTGTATTATGTACTTAAAAATTGCTGAGAGTAGCTCTAAATATTCTCACCACAAAATGAAATCATAATTATGGGAGTTGATGGAAGTGTTAACTAGTGCTACTTTAGTGGTAATCGTTTCACAATATATAAGTGTATCATATCAAAACATTGTAAATCTTAAACTTTCACAATCTTATCTGTCAATTATAACTTAATAAGGCTAAAAATTTTATACAAGAATAAATTTTAATAGATGTTTTTATTGATCCAATTTAGCTATTCCCTATAAATAAGAGAACATTTATACAATGGAATACTCTATAGCCATTCACACACACACACACACACACACGCCATTTAACAACACAGGGAAATGCTCACAGTATAATGTGGAGCAAAAGAAAAGAAAAAAAATCGTAATTGCATAGTAAGCACTATCTAAATAATTCTGTTTGAGAAACATAAATAAACTCAGGCTAAGCCCATAAGGGTAAAGTTATAGAGAACAAGGATTAGACAGAATTATTTCAAAATGTAAATACTGTTTTTTTTAATTTATTTTTTATTTTTTTAATAGTTTATTGTCTAATTGGTTTCCATATAACACCCAGTGCTTCTCCCCTCAAGTGCCCCCCACCATGACCGTCACCCCCTCCCTTCCTCCCCCTCCCCCTTCAGTCCATGGTTCGTCTCCAGTATTCATTAGTCTCCCTTGATCTGTGTCCCTCACTCATCCCCGCTCTCTTTCCCCCTTCCTCTCCCCAAGGTCCCCTGCCAGGTGTCTCCTGTTAGACCTATGAATGCAGACATATGGTATCTGTCCTTCTCTGCCTGACGTATTTCGCTTAGCATGACCCCCTCGAGGTCCAAAATGTAAATACTGTTGATCTCTGACCAGTGATATTATGGGTAACTTTTATTTTCTTCTATAGTCATTTCTGTATTTTCCAAACTGTTCACAAAATATGTATATTACTCTCAAAATTAATGAAAGGATATTTTAGAAAATATTTTTGGCCACTATGGAAAACAGTATGGCAGTTCCTCAAAAAATTAAATATAAAATCACCATCTAATCCAGTAATTCCATTCTGGTGTATTCCCAAAAGAATTAAATGCAGGGACTCAAACAGATATTTGTACACCCATGTTTATAGGAGCGTTATTCAGAATAGTCAACAAATGGAAGCAACCCAAGTGTCTATCAATGCATGCATGAATAAACAAATGTGATATATACATACAGTGAGATACTCTTCATCCTTACAAAGGAAGCAGATTCTGTCACCCAGTTATGTAAATAAGCCTTGAGAACATTAGGTAAGTGAAATGTGCCAGTCACAAAAGGGCAAATACTGCATGATTCCACTGATAGGCAGTACCTGGAGTAGTCAAATTTGTAGAGACAGAAAGTAGAATGGATGTGACCAGGAGGGGCTGGGAGGAGGGAGCAATCAATGTTTGATGGGTACAGAGTTGCAGTTTTGCAAGATGAACAGAGTTCTGGAAAGGATGGTGTTGGCAGTTGCACAACCATGTGAATGGACTTAATGTCACTGAATTGTACACTTACAAAGTGATTAGAAGGGCATATTTTACGTTATATATGCTTCAATTAAAAAATTACTTTTACTGGATTTGAATTAAAATACAGATAATACTAGCGTCTTAGCTAATGTGATAAAGTTGATAAGTCGGAAGGGAGTGGGCCAAACTGTGGAAGGTCTTGACGGCCCTGCTAAACTGTTAGGTGGGAGGAGCCATGGGGGAGAGAGGAAAGGGGGAGCACTGCAGGAGAGCCAGCTTGGCAGGCATGCCTGGCATGGACTGAGCTGGAGTAGAAGGAGAAGGGAAGGAAGCCAAAAACCTCCTATATCGTGGATGCTTTACATATGCCTCCCTATTTATGTCTCAAGAGATAAAGCCAAGAGAAGTGACTTGTCCAGGGTTCCAGAGCTAGCAGGTGGCAGTCTCTTGTCCTGAGTTCAGATGTCTCTGACCCACATCCCTGCTCCTTCCTTCAAATCACGCTATCTTCATATATTACCAATGAAAGAAAGGAAGGACAGCGGGAGAGGAGAAGAAGACAGAGGGAACGGGAAGTATGTGGGGAAAGAGAAGTGAAAGAGAATGTCAGGAGACAGGAAGATGGGATTCAAAGCTGCAAACAAGAACAAACTTTTAAATAAGGCCCTGAGTCTGCATTGAACTTTTGACAATTATGGTTTGTCAGCATGGTAACTGACTCATAATTATTTTATGGGAGTTTAGCAACTCTGTATGTAACTGGCTCAGAGCAGTTGCAGAGCTGTTAATCCTGAGTGTTTATTACCCACCATTCAATAAATAGCTTAATAAATCTAAAGAAGTCCAATTTATGGGGATGGTTATGGTGTGCTATTCAAATTCCAAGCAATTACAATAAAACCATGTCTATTGAGGGTAATGTAGGTTTTTTTTTAATTTGATATTGGAGGATGGTACTTGACACCCCTTTGAGCTATTCTTTGCTTTCTCTCTCTGGGCCTTAGGGGGCCAGAGCAGGACAGAAGTCAGAGGCTGCCATTTTGCTCTCTGCCAGGATGATGGAATGAGATGGGACACGAGCTTATCATCTTTCATGCTGAATAGGGACCTAGGTTCCTGGTGAAAGTGACATTACAAGGCTGTTGGATTTCTTTTCCAGGGCTCACCTTTGACCTTGATGTGGTGCAGCATGTTTCAGCCAATGTTGGGTGAGCTTTGGGCATCTTCTAGAAGGTGAGTGATTTGGGAAGGGTCAGGAGTGGTGACTTCTTTCCTCACAGCTCCTGTCAAGATCAGGAATTTCTCTGCTCACTTCTAGGAGTCTAATGCAAATATGCAGAGGGCTGTGGGCAGAATAAAGAGTAGAAAAGAAATAGGGTGCCTGGGTGGCTCAGCTAGTTAAGTGCCCAACTTCAGCTCAGGTCATGATCTCATGGTTTGTGGGTTGGAGCCCCGCATTGGGCTCTGTGCAGAAAAATCAGAGCCTGGAGCCTGCTTCAGTTTCTGGGTCTTCCTCTCTCTCTGCCCCTCACCTGCTTGTGCTCTCTCTCTCTCTCTCTCTCTCTCAAAAATAAATAAACTAAAATTTTTTTGAAAAAGAAAGGAGACAAGAAACTACATACACGCACACACCCACTTCGTGTCATTGCTTACACTTGGCCTGTGAGTTTCCTCTCATTCCGTCACTTTGCCTTGTCCCTTGTTAGGGAGGCAACTGGTTGGAAGTGATGCAAAGTGGGAAAGACAGTAGCCTAAGAAAGAGCAGATCTGGTCCTGGCCTTGGCCCTTACCTTTACTGCGTGCCCTTGGACAGGTCACTTCAATGGTGGGGCCTCAGTTTATCCTTCCAGTTCTGACACTAGTTTGATGCTTCAGCGAAAGAGAATGGTAGGTGAGCAAGAGAGACAGTCAGAAGAGAGACTCTGCTGAGAAGGATTCCTGTCCGAGTTGGGAACAAGACTTTACATCATCCAAGGGCAGAAGTCTGAATCCACCTTCTTTCAGTTCAAACATTTATTGAGCACCTGTCTATTCAGTGTGAAGTTCAGTGTGTGAAACTTCCCATGAATGAGACTCATTCCCCTCCCTGCTAAGATCTCAACTCTAGTGAAACAGGAGACGCATACTTAAATAATTATAGTACAAGAGGTAAATGCTAAACTGGCATTTTGGAGAAAATGTTTTAGGAGCCCAGAGAACGAAAGACACTCATTTTGAGTTGGGGAAGGATGTGTCTAGGTCAGCCTTGATGGAGAAGTTGGTATTTGAGCTAGGCCTTAAAGATAGGTGAAGAGAGACATTCACCACTGAGAAAATGTGGGGAGGGCTGGTAAAGGGAACAGCAAAGGTGAAGAAGTGTGGAAGTGCATCCATTCACCTGCATGATGCCCCAAATGGTTTGGGGGCACTGAAGACACAATAGTAAATAAGACAAAGTCTCTGATTTCATGGAGCTTGCAGACAAGTAGACAGCTATTAAACAGTCAAATATATCAGTGTATAAGGTGGTCTTAAGAAATGGAAAATCCTGTGTGCCTGAAGTGTGGGGTGCAAAGAAAGGAAAAACTGGGCATAAACTTGATAAGATACAAACTTTAAAAGACTGTACAGGGTCTTAATGTGTAGCATTTAAGAGCTTGCACTTTGTCCTTTGGGTAGTAGGGAACCAACAAAGACTTTTTTAGTGGAGAAACATTACCAGATTTATGTTTTAGAACTAAAACAAGAACTAAAACCAAGCAAAGAATACATGAGCGTGAAAAAGGCTGGCTGCTGAGAAAGCAATTAGAATGTTATTACTGTAGTCTAAGAAAAAGATGATGAGAACGGACGCAGGGCCATTGCTGTGGTAATGAAGACAAGGAGACAGATTTGAAAGGCATTTCAGAGGCACGAACAAGATCTGGTGACATGAGCAGTGAATGAGAAAGAGGCAAAGATGGTACCATTTACAGGCTGAGTGACTTGAGAACTTACACCATTCTCAGAGAATACAGAAGGAAAATCATGCAATTGGATATGAAATGCCTATGGGACAGCTAGTAAGTTCATAGTTAGCAGTGTCAGCTTCGATCTCTAAGATAGGCCCAGGCTGGGGCTAGTGGATGGAGAATTGTCAACCCAGATGCATAAATTGAAGCCACGAGAATGCATGAGTCCATTCATAAAAAGAATGAAGAAGACTAAGCCACACTGATGAAAACCATGCAGAAGGAGACAAGTTAAGAAATTCATAATGAACGCTCAGGAAGAATGATGTTCTAGAGTCGAGGGAAGAAATATGTATATGATGCATAAAGGTGATATAGCTGGGAGGAAGAAAAATTTGTTCCATCTGGTGGAGAAGTCAAAAAAACTTTCTGCAGAGGTGCCATAAAACTGGGTTTCGAAAGACTAAAGATTTTTCCAGGTGGAAGAAGATGGAACATTCATTCCAGAAACAGAATAGTACATGCAATAAAATGAAAGCAAGAAAGAGAATGTAATGTATTTCGGGAACTACAAGCAATTTGGTATTGTTGGAGCATGAAGTGTGTTGGGGAGTGCCAACTGATGGGGCTAAAAGGCAAATAGGGAACAAATCATAAATGACTTTGGGTGCCATGCTCTAGGCTAAGAAATTGGTCTTTACCCTGTAGGTGGAGATAGAAGATATAAGCAAGGCACACTTGGGGTTTTGAAAGGTATCTTTGATTTTAACTTTTCTCTTTATTGATTCTTTTTTCTGATTGGTTTATTTTATGGTTCTTTTAGTTTAAGATGAGCACTTGGTTTCATTTTATTTTTCAGTGTCCTTTAATAATTAAGTTCTGCCTATACAGTGTCTTATATTGTTTTTGTATGGAGTGTTACATTTCTCATCGGTATGTAGGTAGTAAGTAATTTCTTTCTTAATTTCCTTTTTGAAATCACTGAACTGGAAATTTTAAAAATAGAAAGAATAAATAAACCCAAAATCTGATACTTTGGGAAAACCAATAAAACAGATATACCTCTTGCAAGCTTATTAAGGGAGAAAAGAAAGGAGTCTAAAAATAGACAAGATTAAAAGTAAAAAGGGAGACATGTGCTGCCAATACCCATTACATGCTTAGATTGTATGCTAACAAAATATAAAACTTATTTTTTTTAATTTTTAAAAACTTTATTTTAGAGAGAGCACAAGCCAGGGAGAGTGGCAGAGGGAGAGAGAAAGAGAATCTTAAGCAGGCTCCACACTCAGTGTGAAGACCAATGTGAGGCTCGATCCCATGACCCTAGCATCATGACCTGAGCAAACCAAGAGTCAGATGCTCAACCTATGGAGCCACCCACACACTCCCAAAATTTAAACTTAGAGTAAATGTATTAATTCCAGGTAAACATATCTTATTAAAAATGACTTAAAAGGAAATGGAAATCTTGACTTAATCAACTAGAGAAGAAATAGATAAACAAATTAATGAGGGCTTTTTGTTTTGTTTTGTTCTTTGGAGAGAGACAGAGACAGTTAGGAAGAGGAGCAGAAAAAGAGAGAGAATTTCAATCAGGCTCCATAGTCGATGCAGAGCCTGACACAGAGCTCCATCCCACAACCATGGGATGATGACCTGAGCTGAAACCAAGAGCCAGACAGGTAGCTAACTGGGCCACCCAGGTGCCCCTGATTAGTGAGTCTTCATTGAATAAGTCACCTGGTTTATAAGCTTGGATTTTATATAACATAAGAATAGGTCATTACTACTCCAGATGCTAGAAAGAAGCTTGACAAAGACAACAAAGAAGGAAAACCATATTCCAGTATCACTTACTTCTTAGTACCTTAATTAGGCACAGATTCTAAATGAAATAGAAAATAGAATTTGGCAGTGATCTAAAGAATAACTTATGATTAAGCAGATATTATAGTAAGTGTGGCTTAATATGAAAGAACCTATCAGGATGCCTGGACTGGTCAGTTGGTCGAGTGTCCAACTTAGGATCAGGTTATGATCTCACAGTTCATGAGTTCGAGCCCTGCATTAAGCTTGCTGCTGTCAGTGCAGAGCCCACTTCAGATCTTTTGTACCCCCCTCTCTCTGCCCCTCTTCTGCTTGTGCTTTCTTTCTCAAAGATAAATGAACATTAAATAAGATAATCTATCAAAACAACCCTCTATATCATTACATATTATCATATTAACAAATTTAATATATGTGTATGTACATGTGTGTACATGCACAAATACAATGTATAGTGTTTCATGTATCATACATACATATATATACTCACATAAATAATATATACAGTATTTTTCTATATCTATAAATATTAACCTAGGAGATTACAATGTAAGGTTGAAGAGACTCTACTAATGAAAGTGGATACCCTGAATTAACAAAGTACATCATAGACATATTTGATTATATATAAATTAAAGTAAACCATTATATGAAAATACAAATTAAAAGTAACTTTACATGAAAAAAGGCTATAACAGGAGTATCGGTGAAAATGGTAGAGTAAGACCCTCTAAAATTCTCTTCTCCATAAGGGCAATAATAAAATTAGCAAATGTTCAGAATCAATGTTTTCAGAACTCTGAAAATTAACCAGAGGCTTGCAGAAATTCAGTGGGCATTTGGGTAAGAAAAATGGTTAAAATTTAGTAGGAATAGCAAACATTTTAACTTGTCATATTCTCGTCTCCTTCACCCCATGCAACTCTGATGAAAATGAGCAGCTCACTGTCACGGTGGAACCCAGGAGCCTGGCATCCACCAGGGTAACTACTTTGAAAATAACTACAAAATATATAGTAAATGAAGTGACAAAGAAATTAAGGTATGTGAGGAAATATTTATCTAATACAAAGGACAGAAATGAAGGCATAGAGTAACAAAAAAGACCTACGATATGTATAAAAAATAGTGGCAGATATAAATAAAACCTTATTAATATAATAAATGAAAGTAGATTCAACATTAAATGTAAATTATTAAACTCCAATGAAAAGGCAGAGATTGGCAGAATAGATTAAAAATCCCCACTATGTGCTGCCTATAAGAAACACACTTTAGATTCAGAGATATACATGGGTTGAAAGTATAAGGATGGGAAAGTATGCATGCAAACAGTAACTAAAAGACCTGTAATGTCTATACTAATACCAAAAAATACACTTCAAGACTCAAATAGTTATTAGGACAAATATAAACACATACGCACCTAACAACAGACCCACTCCCCGAATACATGAAGCAAAATCCATGACAAATTCAAGGAAAGTAGATGACAATAATAGTTGGGTCCTCAATATCTCACTAAAAGAAATTTTTTTAAACATTGATTCAGTTTTGAGAGACAGAGAGACAGAGCATGAATGGGCGAGGGGCAGAGGGAGAGGGAAACACAGAATCTGAAACAGGCTCCAGGCTCTGAGCTGTCAGCACAGAGCCCAATGTGGGGCTTGAACTCATAAAGTGTGAGATCATGACCTGAGGTGAAGGTGGCTGCCCAGGCTCCCCAATCTCACTTTTAAAAATTGATAGAACTAGGCAGAAGAAGAGCAAGGAAACAGAAAAATCCTATATATATAGAGCAACACTATGAGCCATATCTATATATCTATATATCTATATATATATCTATATATATAGATAGATATCTATAGAACATTTCACCCAACAGCACAGAATAGACATTTTCCAGTGCACCTGAAATATCCTCCAGGACAGACCATATGTTAGGCCATAATACAAGCCTCAATAAGTTTAGAAGGATTGAAATCAACAAAGCATCTTCTCCATCCATAATGGAATGGGATTAGAAATGAAAAACAGGAGGAGACTTGAGAAACTCACAAATAGTAGGAATTAAACAACACCCTTTAATAACTAATGAGTCAAAGAAGAAATCATAAGGAAAATTAGAAATTAGAAACAGTTTGAGGAAAATGAAAATAAGATAATTTTCTAAAACTTATGGGCTACAGTAAGCACAGTGTTTAGAGGAAAATTTGTAACTGCAAAGCACTATATTAAAAAAGAAAGATTTTGGGGCACCTGGGTGGCTCAGTCGGTTAAGCGTCTGACTTCGGCTCAGGTGATGATCTCGTGGTCTGTGAGGTGGAGCCCTGCATCAGGCTCTGTGCTGACAGCTCAGAACCTGGAGCCTGCTTCAGCTTCTGTGTCCCCCTCTCTCTCTGTCCCTCCTTCGCTCATGCTCTGTCTTTCAAAAATAAAGAAATGTTTAAAAAAAAGTTAAGAAGAAAGATTTCAAAAACAAAAACCTAGCTTTATACCTTAGCAAGAAACTAGAAAAATAAGAGTAAATGAAATGCAAGGAGAACAAAGGAAGGAAATAATAAAGATTAGAATGGAAATAAATGAAATAGAAAATAGAAAAACAATAATAAATAAATAAAGAGAAAGTTCTTTGAAAAAAATCAACAAAATTGATTAATCTTTAACTAGATTGATTAAAAAAACTCAAATTGCTAAAATTAGGAATACAAAAGAAAACATTACTATTGACGTTATAATCAACGGGGTTGTAAGGTAATTCTATGAACAATTATAGGCTAACAAACTAAATGACCCAAATAAAATGGACATATTTCTAGAAAAATTCATGCCTATTCAAGAAGAAATTAAAAATCTGAAGAGACCTGTAACAAGTAAGCAGTTTGAATTAGTAACAACAACAACAACAAAAATCCTTCCTACAAAGACAAACCCAGGATCAAGTAGCTTCACTTGAGTTCTACCGAAGTTGTAGAGAAGAATTAGCACTGATCCGTTTATAAACTTTTCAAAAAATTAGTGTAGGGTAGGAATTCGAGCCCTCACACATTATTCGTAGGAATATAAAATGATGCAGCTTCTTTGGAAAAAAGACTAGCATGGCAATTTCTCAGAAGTTACGTGTAGAATTAGCATATGACCCAACAGTTACACTCCTAAGTATAGACCCTAGGAGAAATGAAGACACACATTTGTGTATATGAGGTTCATGGCAGTGCTATTCACAATAGCCCACAGGTGGGAAGTAACCTAAATGTCCATCAACTGATAAATAAGTAAAATATAGTAGTTTCATACAATGGAATATTGAGCCATAGAAAAGAAACAAACTTTTGGCACGTGCTATGTGAATGGACCCTGGAGACATTATGCTAAGTAAATGAAGCAGACACAAAAGGCCACATGTGGTAGGATTCCATTTATAAAAATATGAAGAAGAGGCAAGTCCACAGAGAGAGCAAGCAGATTATGATTGTCAGGGTCTGGGGGGAGGGCGGGGAAGAGGGAAATGAGGAGTGACTACTAATGGGTGCAGGACTTCTTCAGGGTAATGAATATGTTCTCAAATCAGGTAGTGGTGTGGGGTTCACCACCTTGTGAATACACTAAAAAGCAATGGATTATGTACTTAAAATGTATATTTTATGGGTGTGCAAATGATATTTCAACAAAAAATTTAAGTTACGTATTTTGACAAAAACAGAGTAATAAGACATGCAATAGATCTATTAAAATGTCTGTAATTCAGATGGTAGATACAGGGTTAATTCCTCTACTCTGCAGTGGGAAATTCTAAGTTGACAAAAAGACTAAGTCACAATAAGGAGAAAAAAATTACATCAAATACAATTCATAGAAGGGCATATGCAAATGGCACCAAATATACTCAATTCACTGATAGTCACAGAAGTCTAAATTAAAATAACAATGAGGTATCTTTTTGTACCCATCAGACTGGCAAAAATTAAAAAGAACTATCATATCTATTGCTGGCAGGGATGTGGGGAACAGAGAGTTCTTGTACATTGCTGGTTGGGATGGTGACATTGTTATAGCTATTTTGGAAGCTAGCAAGCAACAGTTATTAAAATTCAAAGTACATATATTGACCTAGTAATCCCACTTTTGTTAATCTATCCCAGTAAATAAAAATAATATTTTCTAAGGGCATAGACACAGATAGAGATATAAATATAAATATATATCTATGTATAATATATAAAAATATATAATATGTATACATATGACATATATACATATTTGCTGAATTGGCTATTGATGTTTGTAGTGGCCCAAATTGAATAGATTTTGGTACATTATACTGTGGAATATTATGTAACCACAAAAAAGTATAAATTGGAGATCCACCAGCAGACTTAGAGGGAATTTCATGGGTTTTATTGGATGAGAAAAGATACAGAAGGGTATGTATGATATAATCAATCCCCTTTCAATAAAATAATTACAAAGAATAGTATATATATTCATATATTGAATATATAAATTTATATATGATTAAACTCTTTTTTAAGTTTATTTATTCTGAAAGAGAGCGCAGGCACACACGAGCAGGGGAGGGGACAGAGAGAGAGGGAGAGAGAATCTCAAGCAGGCTCTGTGTTTCAGTGCAGAGCCTGATGCAGGCCTCAAACTCACAAAAGTGCAAGACCATGACCTGAGCCAAAGTCAGGAGAAGGACACTTAACTGCCTGAGCTACCCTGGTGCCCCAATTATACTTTTAATATACCTGTAAAAACAGAGCAGGGGGGAAAAGATCACTCTGGTGGTAATGGTTGGGAAGATACATAACAGAAAGCAAAACTGGGTGGTAGAGAGACCAGTTGCCAGGCTCCTCCAGGAAAGGCATGATTAAGACTCTGGCTAAATCAACATCACAGCCCAGGGGATTGAGTCTCTCTCATAGCTCTGCCGGGACATCCTTTCTGGGGCCTTCATTTGGATGTCAGAGCCCCTGCTTGCCTTTTCTCCTGCATACTGGGTGACAGGCCTGCTGGTTTCCTGTTCCACTGTCAACACCTATTCCTCCATCTTGGATTCTTTCTTTCCCACAAGGCCAGGACCAAATGACAGCGTTGTCACAGTTTTACCATACCCCCAGGCTTGCCCCAGTCATTGTCCTGAGCATCCTCTTATATCCTTTGACATTCTCCATGAATTTAGATCATGGATTCCCAAAAAACAGACCGGATCAATAAGACACCTGCAATGATAACTTCATGGCCATTTCCTATATTTATCCCTGCTCTATATGGATAACAGGGACATCCAGCTGTGGCCTTCCTTTACCTCTGCATGTTTTCTGTCTTCATCCTTCTTCTGGGAGTCAACTCCACTCCTTTTATCACCATCTGAACTTCCAAGTTCTCCCAGAACTCCATCCCAACCTGACTCTCTTCTTTAGACCTAGACTACTGATTCTCACATTGGGGGTGGGTTAGTATACCAGAATCCTTTGGGGAGAGGTTTTCAAAATACACATGCCTGCCACTCTCCACCCTGCTCTCATTCCCAGTGTGCCATGGGTTCTGGAAAAATGAGATTTTCTTTTCTTCCCTTTTTTTCCAATGAGAGCATTAAGATGATACCATATACTATCTTCATTTTGCAGATTAGGAAATTAAGGATCATTGAAATTAAGTGATATTCCTAGGACCTTCTGACTCTAGAGCACATACTATTTCTCCTGCACACCCATCTTTTTAGGAGAATTTACCAAAGGCTCTGAGGAGGTGCTTTACTTCTTAATTTTTTTTAATGTTTCATTTTTTAAGTTATTTTTGAGAAAGAAAGAGAGAGTATGAGCAGGGTAGGGGAAGAGAAAGAGGGAGACACAAAATCTGAAGCAGATTCCAGACTGCTGAGCTGTAAGCACAGAGCCTGATGTTGGCCTCAAACTTGTGAACTGCAAGACATGACCTGTGTAGTTGGAATGCTTAACTGATCGAGCCACCCAGGCGCCCCTGTTTCACTTCTTAGAGAAACCGCTGGGGGTCTACTGCCTAAAAGCCTGGTTTAGTTTTTGCTTTTCTGCAAGCAAGCATTGAGCTTGTAATATATGCCAGGCATTATGGGGGTGAGGAAGGTGAAGGACATATATGGAAATTACAAAGGTAAACAAAACAGGGCATCTACTTTTTGATGAGGACACAGCAAGTGTAAGAGTAGATCAGTGAAAAGAGGCACTTCCAATTAGTGTGATTGGTACCTTTACAGGCTAAAGGAATTGGAGATTTATCTTATCTGTGAAGGCTCCCTGGTGAGCAGATGTTTAAGACACATAATGTAAATGAATCTATTTAGAATTACCTGATTGTAGAGGTGCCTGGGTGGCTCAGTCAGTTAAGGGTCCGACTCTTTGTTTCAGCGTAATATCAATTTGTGAGATGGAGCACAGTGGTGGGCTCAGTGCTGAGCATGGAACCGACTTGGGAGTCTCTCCCTCTCAAAAATAAGTAAACAAACATCTTTAAAAAATAGAATTACCTGTTCCTAAAAGGGAGTAATCCTATCCCTCCCTCTGAACATATCAAGCCTACAGTCTTGGGGGCCATCATATTTCACACTTAAGCTGGGGGCAACTCAAAATAGAACAAAGTCTACTATTTTCCTGTGATTTCTGAGGCTCTGCATGAACCTGGCTGTCATGAGGTTTTAGTAGCAGGGCCTTCAGACACTTCCCAGCCTCACGCTGATGAAACAAACGCATGAATGAACACATAAAGTGAGTAGGTCTTTAAAGTATTTAAAGGAGTATGATCTTATAGGAAAGAATAGAGGTTCAGCAAGTGAAAAAGAAAAAGGAAGAAAAGCTCATTCAGAAGAGCTCAGGAAGTATAAGCAGAGGCAAAAGTTCAAAATGCTGACTGAGTCATAGATCATGGACTGTGGAGCTAGCCTGCCTGGGTTCGAAGCCCAGATCTGCCACTCCCTAGATGTGTGGTCTTGGACCACTCATCCAAAAATAGAAGGGCATTTCTGGTTTTGAAACAGAAATTTAGGGAGGGAGGTGGGAGGCAGTGGTAATGCTCAAATTATAGGTTGGTCTAGATGGTAAAGGATCTTACATGAGTTTGGATGTTAGTTGGGGGAAATCAGGAGCAAGAGTAGATTTTTAAGGTGAGTGTTGCAAGGTCAAAAAAATTACCTTTGATCATTTCTCCACAACTCTCCAGTGGCTTCCCTACCTGGCAGGGATTTCTGTGAAGCATCTGAAGGATGACTCTGAATGGAATCAGCCACAGAGAGACGGCAATGGACTGCATCGTGTATCTCTTCAAAGCAGAGTGGAACCCAGGGAAGGAGGGGCATGTTCCAGAGTTGGGGGGGATGGATAGCTGCAGACCCAAATGTTTCTGCAGCTTCTGCCTTTTGGGCCCCAAAACTTCTGAAACATATGCTCTCCCTCTATGCTTTCAACCTATAAAAACTGCCTCTTTGATCTCAAAGAAAAAATGGATTCAGCCTCTGGGTTAATGCTGTTGGTTAAGGATTTCAGAGAAGCTGCACCACTTGAGCCTGAGCAAGGGAACCAGGGATCAGAAGAAGCTGTGGAAATAAAGTCAATCCACTTGACCTGTATGAATCACAGGGTGCTCGTTTACAAAGTGGGTGAGGTAACGCTGTTTCACACGCCATCCCAAGGAGGGGACAGAGGAGGTCACACAAGGCAGGTAACCCTTAAAACCATTGTGGCATACAATGGTAATCACTGAATTATCTCCCAAGTCTGTGGGGTCCAGCTGATCTGAGCTTAGCTGCTCTGGTCTGTGCATCCTCACGTGACTATGGTTAGCTGTAGGTCACCTGACTGGCTCTGCTGAGACAGACTGGGCTCCCCCCCCCCTCATATGACTGAGAGTTGGTTAGATGTTGCTAATCTAGGATGGCCTTGGGACAATTGGTATCCTTGACTCTGTTCCATGGGCATGTTCTGGTGGTGATGACACAGGGAAAGATGAGTGGAAACACACAGGTGCTTTTCAAGTCTCTGCTTATGTCACGTCTTCTAACATCCCCTTAGCTAAAGCAGATCACATGGTTAAGTCTAGCATCCGGGTGCGAGGGCACTGCAAAGTTACAATGGCATAAAGTGAGGGTGGAGGGAATTGAAGTGCAGAATTAGGACCATTTTCGCCATCTACCATGGCCTCTATAAACTGTAAGCTATGCAAATAAATGTAAGGTGATATTACTATCCAAAGGCAATTTAATCAGTGTATGCTTGTTGAATTGATTTACATGGGCATTGGCCTGTCTCAGACCTGATTACTTTCACAAGTTTTCCAATTGCCCCATGGTTGTTCATAGCTAAAATAAAACTCCATTTTAAAATGATCTATAAATTTTCCTCGGACAGCTGAAGCTCTTTGCTTTCTCTCTATCTGATATGAGAGTGTGTGTGGGGGCGGAGGGGGTGCTATTGGTGGTGATTTTCTGTTTCCATCTAGCTTAAGTCATCAGTGATAACTTTAACTTGGCAGTTTTCATCAGGGCTCTTTCTAAATGTGCTGACATTTCAATTAAATGTCAGCGGCATCATTCTGTTT
Organism: Helogale parvula; assembly: GCA_004023845.1. NCBI lineage: Eukaryota > Metazoa > Chordata > Mammalia > Carnivora > Herpestidae > Helogale > Helogale parvula. Next base: position 61,853 of record PJEM01005535.1, on the reverse strand, counting down.
ACCAGCTGGAAGATTTGTAATGGGGAATATTGGTAGTGCCAGAGACTGGAGATTTCCATTTGGTGAAATGCCAGCCAACGCCTTTTGTCTCTACTACCCCCTGAGGGTTCCCTGCACGTGTGTTTTGACAGACTGATTGTCCCTTCAATATGTCCCTGGTGCTCTAGGTCAGGAATTTTCAAACTGTTCCCTGCATCCTAATGGGGGTGTTTCTGGGGTTAGGTGATTGATTTATTTTTTGGTTAGGGCACAAATAAAACCCCTTTTGCCCTCCCAGTTTAATTAAAGAATAGCCCAAGTTTGAAGGGAAGGCAATTAAAAAGTTATCACTTGCAACTATATATTTATACGTACAGCTAACTCTTGAACAACATGGGTTTGGACTGCATGAGTCCACTTATAACTGGAGTTTTTTTCAATATGGGACAGTACTACAAAAGTATTTTCTCTTCCTTCAGACTTTCTTGACATTTTATTTTCTCTAGCTTAGTTTATTGTAAGAATTCAGAATATAACATACAAAATATGTGTTAATTGACAGCTGGCCTTACTGGTAAGGCTTCCAGTCAACAGTAGGCTATTAGCAATGAACTTCCTGGGGAGTCAAAAGTCACATGTGGCTTTTCGAGTGTGCTGAGGGTCAGTGCCCCTCAGCCCCCTCCCCATTGTTCAAAGGTCAGCTCTATTAGTCTTTTAATTGGGAGCCACAAGAAAACAGTTATTCCAATCACAATGGAGTAAGTCAACCTGGCCACACCTGGCCCAGCTCTGGCCACACCCCTGCTGTGTGATTTTGGGCCACTTTCTCTAGGTCTCTGGGCCTCCACTTCCTCATATGAACATAAAAATATTATCTATTAGAGTTCTGAGGCTTAAATGAATTAATGTTTGAAGCACTCAGCAGTGCCGAAGTGTTAGTTATTATGCATATTAATATGATACAAGCAACATAAAATAGATATAAATTAGATGCTGAAACTGATATAAAAAATTGCAACTGTCATACCTGGTTCATGATCTAATCGTATTTGTTAATCAAGAGAACCTCATATTGTCACTATCAAAATAAATATTATTAATTAGAAATTATATAATGAACACATAAGTTTCAGATGAGCTTTCATTTGAGGAAAGAAATGTTCTGCTTAAAGAATTTAAAAGTCACCGTTCTTAGCTATTTTACATGATTCTGAATTAGGGGCTGAAAAAGCAAATCAGATAAGGATCCAGCTCCCAACCTACTTGGTCCAGGGAGGGAAGGTTCCAGGCAGAATGTTTTAGCACAACAGTACAGAGGTGAACTCATTCCACAACATTTTCCACTAACACATCCTGTTGAACCCAACAATTTATGAGAGCATTTGGTGACAGTAATCTTCCATGGAGACAGCAATAGTCTTGTGCATTGACGAGGGTCTGGGAACAGTCCTCTGAATGGTTGCCAAAGCCCCTGGGGTATGTGCGGCTATTTCCATCCTTGCTGTTAGGCCCTGTTCTAATATTCTGGTTCAACAGAATCCACAAAGGCAGCAGGACTCTAGGGGAAGCAAGGACAGGTTCCTGCCTCTCCACTTCCGCCACCATGTGGACAGACTGCTGCAAATCAATTTGATTTAAGTTCTGGAAGAGCCTGGTGGGCCAGTAAGTCCAAAAGGAGCAATGGTTGGCCCCATCTTCTGCTGGGGTGTCATGGTGAAGCTGCCCTCACTCTCCCTGTGCTTGGAGGAAGCACAGAATGGTGTTGCTTCTTCACTGAAGACCAGCAGGGGGACATAGCAGTGAGAGTGCCATCGGCTGCCAGTTGTGCTCAAAACAGCTGCCTACAGTGGATAGAATCCTCCCCGTTTTACAGATGGGCACCTCGAAGTCTCAGTGACCCCGCCGGGCCTTCAACTAATGGTTTCTGACTCCAAATCTGTTGTGATTTTTATTCTCCCAGCTAACCTCGGGGACTGCTTCAAGGAGGATCTGGCAAGTGCTGGAAACTTGAACTTCTAAATTAATGTGAAGCTTGATTAACCCACATTATCTCTCTTGTTGTTGTTATTGTTGTGAGGTACATTTCAGCCACTTCTGGTTTTGCTCAATGTCATATATGCCCAGGAGGCCTCAGAGAGATATGATCTATTCTCCTACAGCTGTTTCCGGTGTGTGGAGCTAAATACTCCCTTGTCATGGGCTCCTATTTCCATTTTAGTGGCTTCATATTAATCTACAGAACAGAGTTGTCCTATTCTTAACATTTCTGTTGGCGTTGACCATGTACATTGTTTTTATTTTGCACTTTTCACTGTAACATATATTGCTGTAATAAACATCCTTGGGGTTAATGCCAAAACATCTTTGTCAGTACACAGGTATGTAATTCATATATATATATTGTGGCAAGAAAAAAAGCTCAATTCTGAAAGTGTTGAAGGAATGTAAACACCAGGCTTGCTGAGACACCTCCCTTAGCTGAGTGGGGTTTGGGGCAAGGGCAAGGGGGGGTGGGTACCAAATTGTGGAGGTCCCAACTTTTTTTTTTGTAAAAGGGTCTTGCTAAAGAGAAATGGAGGGCAATGTGTGCAGGTTGAGTGTGGGGCCGTACATCTCAAGTCGAAGGCTAGAACTGAATGGAGCAAAAAGATATGAGGTCAGGCTCTGACTTCTGTGTGATTACAGCTGTCTGGGTCTCTGTGTACTTATCCATGGAATGATTGGAAAGCTCAGAGCAGAGAGGAAGAGTACCAGCCTCAGAGCCAGCCAGACCTTGATGTAAATACTAGCTCAGCTACTTACCTACCTGTAAAATGGGGGAGAATTCCACATACCCCAGAGGGTTATGGTGATGACTATGATTATGGTGTAAAGATCACGGTCCAATGGTTGCACAAGCTTGGATGAGCAGTAACTGTTTGATCCTCATTAATTTTAGAGACTGGAGATTGCCTAAACTATCCTCCGGCTCAGATGTGCCATGGTTCTATTATGTGACGAGATAACAATTTAGAAGAATGAGGGCCCAGAAATTAAATCAGTGGTTAATGGATTCATAGTTTAATCTATCTTGAAAAAAATCCTCTCCTGGCAAGAACCCAGTGGAAAATAATACTAAAGATCTGGCCGTTTCACTGAGAAAAAGTGACAATGACCAGAGAGGTTTCCTTTAAAGTGTGTTTAATTCACATGACTGGTGTTGTCCAGGGCCTTCTGGGTCAGCTTGTTCCAGCTCCCAGGTGAGGAATGGAATGACATGAAGAATATACCTTGAAATTCTTGGATGATAAAAAGGATTAAAAATCAATAGTCTTTCTGCTTCAAGTCTCCCAATTTTGTTTTCATCTTCCTTCTGTAGATAGAAGCCCAGCTACTGAAGAATGACTTGGTGCATCTGGTGGGGGAGGGGGGAGGGGCTGGTGTGTTTTGCCAAGGGATATGGGGAAGTTTCTCTGAGTGCCACTGACAACTGCAGACTTGCACTGCATGAATGTCTGGCAGAGGTTGCGGTGCTGGGCCTTGGGGAAGGGAAAACACTAGAGCTGTGCCCTCCCAGGTGGTAGCCACTGGTCATGGGAAGTAAAAAACTCAGCTCCTCAGTCACATCAGCCACATTCCAAGTGCTCCTAGCCACGTGTAGCAGGTGGCTATGCATGCAGTATACAGTGCACTATATCACTGTATGTATCACTATGCAGTGTTCCTATCGCTGCAGAATGAGTTCTACTGCATGGCACTGATCTCGAGATGGATTTGTGGAGTCCCCAAGTATCAGAGAGCACAGAGGGATGTTAGAGATTGTCTAGTCTTGCCCCCACCCAGACCAGGAGGCAGAAGACTTAGTTCTAGTCCCAGCTCTTCCTAAACTCCTATGTTGTCTTGGTCTGTCAATTCACAAGCTTTGGTTTTCTCCTCTATAAAATGGGTTTAACCATTCAGTCTGTCAGCTAATGCCTACTAAGGTTGGGTACTGTGCTACAGACTGTTAACATGAAGACAGGATCTACTGAACTTCTGGCCACATCCCTCAGAATTGATTGAAACACACCAGTGGGTTACAGCCCTGGCAGCAAGAAACTCCCAGATAATGTGCATTCAGTGCCTTCCACTGGGCTTTACCAAACTCGGGAGGGGCTCAGTATGCTAACTGTGCTGTGAGAAGTCACTGAGGACAAAGACCTCCTTCCAGAGAACTTCTTTCAGGTTTTCCTTTCACATTTTGCTGGTCTTTGGCACATTTTTTACAAGATGAAAATGGCTTAGAGAAGAGACAGAGCAGGGATATAGAAGCTCTGAGTCTGGGCAAAGTGTACCTTAATCTCTCTACCTTCCCACCCCTCTCCAGTGAGGTTACAGGCTGCAGGAACCAGTGGAGAGAAGCAGCCAAGGGAGCTCCCACCCTACACAGATGACTCTGGAGTATCTTCCCTAAAGGGAGAAGCTGGAGGGATTGCCTCCACATTACATCTTGGCTCTACAGCATCTTAGCCATACCAGCATCTGTTATTTATGAGACATAGGTGAGGAGGTGAATGGAGGATGTGAAGCCCAGGCAGAATAGAGGGCCCACTACACTCACAACTGCTGGTCTTCAGCCTCCTGCAGGAGCCAGCATGGGCCAGAAAGACCAGACTTCATGTGCTGAGCCCCATGTGGCCCTTCCTGCCCACATCAGGGTGTGTCTGCTTCTATCATGTGTATGATCAAATGCGGACCCATCAGCCCCACTACTTGTGCCTCCAGAGGAGTATTCTGGGCTAGAGGAGGGGACACACAAGGTTCCATCTCAGCCTTACTAACAACTTAGCTGTGTGACCGTGGGACACGGCAACCAGCCTCTCAGGTGTATGAATCAGTTGCACACACTGATTAAATTAAAAGCCCTGGGGAAAGATATTCATATTTTGTGACCAGAAAGGATACTTTGGAGAAAAACTGCCAATGCCTAAGATAATATCCCATGGAAGGAATCCGAAGCTTCAGAACCATGAAGAAAAAGCCAAAAGCTAAGGTAAGGCATTCAAATTCTTCCTCTATTGCTAGTCTGAAGCCTACTCTAATGCCCCAGCATCCTTCCCTGGCCATCTGTAATCACTGAATCTCAGGGACAGTTGGGCCCCAACCTTCACCTGTGATCAAGTCCCCATGACAACATCTCTGCACACAGGTCACATAGCTTGTGCTTAAACACCACCAGTGATGAAGAGCTCACTATCTCCTATGCCTGCCAATTCCATCTTTGGGCTGGCCTAGCTAATAGAACAGCTTTTAAGATCTGTCCTTAATTTATTGTGAGTGACTGTCTGGATGACCAAGTTAAGGCAGATGCTACCATCAGTGGTAGATGATAGACTAATGAACTATGTTTGTCATTGGTACTGAAGTGGGCAGCTGTATCTGCACACCTCCCCCTACCCCCCCATCTAGTACTAGAAGCTCTTCTTATGAGACATCTGCTTCTTCATTTTAAAATATTTTTTAATTTTTAAAATTTATTTTGTTTATGAGACAACTGCTTCTAACCATTGGTCCTTATTTTTCCCTTCAGCAGCTCCAGGTTAGGACATGATCATCTAACCAATTAAAGTAATCCCATCTTTCCACACTACAATGATTAATCTAGAAATGAGTGTGTGACCCAATTCCAGCCAGTGAGATGTGATTAGCAATGTTTGAGTGTGAGGGTCTATGAGCCTTCCTCATTTTTCTAAGAGTTATAGGAGGTCAGTTCTTGCTTTCTTACTGGAAGTGAACAAGAGAGCAGGTAGCCCTTATTGCTACTGATGGCCATCGCAGGAAAACTAGAGCAACCAAAGTAGGATAAGGCTGACACTGTGGATAGCGGATTGGAGAAATGAAAAGCATCTGAAACCTAGATTATATCCCTGAGCCCCTGAATCAACCAGACCTGAAGCACATCTACCTCTCATCCTCTAAGTTATGCCAGCTAGTCTATATGTTCTAGTTATTTAAACCTATTAGAGTAGGGTGCTCTGTTATCTGCACAATTTGGGCCATGTGGATGTAACAAGTAATTCATGTTGGAATGCCTAGAGATAGCCAGCCCCTGTTCTTATGTCTTCTTACTCCAGGCTCAACTTTTTTGGTTGCTTCCACTATTCCTTATACAGATTGGCTAGGGGTGATTTACTATTTTTCAGGCTCGCTTCTGAGTATATTCAAAGTATTTTAAGTCACTCTGTAATACCTGACAATAGTTTCTATTTTCCACCTAAGCATCTGGTGAGGTCTGTAGAAAAGTGAACACCAACTGTGTACTCTGCCGTCCAGCCTCCTGACATTGCTCCTGGAATCCAAATGCTGCCTGCTAATGGTCACCTGGGGTTCCTCTTACCCAGTGTGGCCAAGGCAGCCAGGTTCTTCCTGGCTTCTGGGTAAATAACTCATGTTCTCGTCACTGCGCGTCACAGATAGAGAGTCTTCAGTGGGATTCAATGTAATTGCCATCATCTATCACTTTAATAGCCTAATGAAGGTGAGATGTAATTAGAAAGGGTGTCAGTGGAATATGGAGTTTGTTTTACAATTATCTATACAGCCGGGGGGACCATCAGCACAGAACATAGCCTTTTAAAAGCCCAAGAAACATGTGGCATAAATGTTCATGTCTGAATGACTTAAAGGGACCTGCGGTCAAATTCCACTGAGTCATTCGTAGGTCCTTTGAATACTGATGCAGGTTGATTGTGTTGGACACTAGGTGGGCTCTGAAGAAAGTCTCACAAATCCTTGTTTCCTATTGACTTCTGGTGATATTGCAGAGCTGTTTCTCTTCTCTTGTCACCTCTTGAGTGTCTTGGTGGCCCCTTCTTTGATAAACAGTTAATGATTTCCAAGCAAGCATTATAATCGTCCTGGACTCGCTAGTGAACAACATACCTCTTTTTCAACTGAAGAATTTCTCCCTGCAGGCTTTTTTTTATTGTAGTAAATATACATAATATTTACCATGTTAACTATTTTAAGTGTACAGTTCAATGGCAAGTACATCCATAATGTTATATAACCATCACCACTATCCATTTCTAGAACTCTCTCACTGTCCCAAACAGAAACTCTCTCCTTGTTAACCAATACCCTCATATCACCCTCCCCTCAGTCTGGGGAACCTCCGTTCTACTTCCTGTCTCTATGAATTTGATGATGGACTCCAGGTACTTCAAATCAGTGGAATCATATAGTGTCTGGCCATGTTTGTGTCTGGCTTCTTTCACTTAGCATAGTGTCCTCAGTGTTCATCTATGTGTGGCATGTGTCCAAATTTCCTTCCTTTTAAAGGCTGAATAATATCCCATTGTATGTATATACACAATTTGTTTATCCATTCATCCACTGATGGACACAAGGGTTGCTTCTCTTGGCTATTAAGAATAATACTACTGTAAACATGGGTATATAAATGTATGCCTCAGTCCCCTTTTAATGCTTTGGGTTATATCCAGAAGTGGAGTTGCTGGATCATGTTGTAATTCTATGTTTAACTTTTTGAGAAGCTGCTAGACTGTTTTCCATAGTGGCTGCACCATTTTATATTCTTACCAACAATGAACAAGAGTTCTAATTTTTCTTCACATTCTCACCTGCACTTGTTATTTTACACTTTAAAAAAAAAACACAATAACTGTGCTAATGGGTGTGAAGTGGTATCTCATTGTGGTTTTGATCTGCATTTATCTTTGGGATTTTAATGTCCACATTCGTCAAGAGGAGAATACTTGTCCTAGTATAGTATGGTAGCAAGTCCTCCAGAATTGGGGCAGAATCCATGAGCAGGAACTTCCCAGAAACTCAAATGCCTGGAATGTGAGCCAGGGATTTTAATTTCTCCTTAGAAATGAGTCAGAACACCAGATTTTACTCTAGTTGAGGCAGAGCAGAGAATACTGAGCTTGGGAATAAACAGATACGGCTCTCATCACTAGCTTGTCATTGTGTTGTTCTTGGGTAGATCACTTGGCCTCTCCAAATTTCCATTTTCTCATCTGTAAAATGAGGCCACTCTGTACTCAGAATGGAGTATTAAATAATATTATGATGTGGAAGCACCTGGCACAGTTTAGCGCATGTCAGGCCCTCAATAAATATGATCCTATTACAGACATATTCATAATTGTACCTTGGCTTCTATTAGGCTCAATTTGTCTAATAGACAAATAAATCCCATGAAGGCACATAGACTAAATAATATATTTGTCCTGAATCCCTGTAGCCTAGTATACCCTAGCTAGATAGGGCTCTCTCTTTGTTGATGGACACATTATTTGGACTGTAGCTTTCAGTCAAGACCATAAGAGATAAAATAGCAGAAAGAAGGCTAACTTTTAAATCAGCAAGACCCAGGGCAAAAGTATAAGGGCAAACCACTGCAACAACATCAACAAAACCCCCAGTCATGAACAAGACAAAGGTGCCTTACATGTAGAGTGTCCTATGGTCAATGCAGCATTTCTGATATATTCTCTTCTAATTCTCACAATAGCCCTGCAAGCAGATGAGCCTATCAAGCCTTAGAAGTTTAGGTCTAGAATCCAGGCCCTAATTCAAGGTCCTGGTGGTATTGGACTGGAACCTAGATCTTCTGATGCCAACTCCATCAAAGCTCTGTGACTCAAATCCATTCTAGATCCTGGTTTGATGACAGGAAGAGAAGCAACAGAGATCAAAAGCCACACGGGCTTTTTCTTTTCACCTTCTTCACACCCAGAACTTCATCACCCAGGTAACTTACTGGATCCTCTGTTACATTTATCTGTGATGTTTTCCTGAAGTGGAAATAAGAATTCTCCCTGGTATTGTCTTCTATTTTTTCCCAAATATGTGTTCAACAAAGATTTTCCTGAACCAAAGCTCAGGACAGTTTCTTTAGTTTCAACTATGGAAGGATCACCTTCCCTGACTGCCTTCTCTCTTCCCGTTCCCCTGCCTTAGTGCCCCTGCTGTCGTGGTTTGAATGTGGTTTATTCCACAGGAAGAAATCAGCAGTAGACAGACCACTTGATGACTGGCCCTTATTTAGAAGATGCTGTCAGTGGGAAGAACATTACCACCAGATAACGATCACTTGCTACTAGATAAATGCCAGGGCTTGTCTCCTGATAGATGTTGTGCAAAGAAATAACAATTATTCACCATAGCTTTGGTGGATTGCTGTGGTGCTCACCCTTACCATGCGGCTTGGACACTCTTTTGGGAACTGAGCTACTGGAAACAGAGCACAGCCTCAGTTTAACACCCAGTGTCTAGCCTAGGAGGCAGGAGATGCTAAATGGGCAAGGAGGAGGGAGAGAGAAGCCTCCATCTCCAACCTGCTGTGTGACTTTGGGGTGCTTTCTTGATTTATCAATGCCTCAGTTTCTCTATCCTAAACTATAATGGTGTTACTTTCCACCCTGGGCTGTTTTAAGTGCTTGGGAAACACTTGAAACCAACATTAGGATATCAAATGGTGTTTCCAACACTGTTGGAGTGCCCACATTAGCTCCATTTTCATGGAAAGGCTGCATGGGGGCAGGAGAGTTGGAAGGAGACAGTATGGGGTGGGAGAGGGCCATGAAATGGGGTGGAGTTGAAAGCTCTTCACGTGTGAGGACACTGGTAGTAAAGGAACTCTTACTATAACACTGAGCCCAATTTTTCCTTCTGAGCAAAAGAACACCAAATTTGGAATCAGTTGGTCCTGGATTCAAATCCTACTGCAGTCATTTATTAGCCATGATTATGAGTCAGACATGAGCCTGCTGAGTTTCAATTTCCTGATTTTAAAATGGGAATATGACTCTGTCCAAGCCTGAATTATTGTAATATCCTCTTGACCTCCTACTTTTCCTTTTACCTCTCTTCAGTCAAAGTTTAAAACACAGCCAGATCATGAGACTCTTATACTTCACCCCCTCAATGGCTTCTATTTCTCAAAGAAAGCCTGTCTTCATGATGGCCTACAAGGTCTACCAAGACAAGGTCCCTCTTCCTTTTCTGACCTCATCTTCCACTCTGCTTGTTCTTCTCAGCCTCTCTGACCTCTCCCTGTGGCTCGGTGTCTTTGCACTGGCTGCTCCCTCTCCCTGGAACACTCCTTGCTCAGATATTTGCCTAACTTACTCCTTCATCTCCCTCAAGTGTTTTTTAAATTTATTTTTATTCAAGTAGTATTAACACACAGCATTATATTACTTTCAGATAAACAACATAATGATTCAACAATTCTGTCCATTTCTCAATGTTCAAGGTAAGTCTACTCTTAATCCCCTTTATCTGTTTACCCACCCCCTACCTCCCCTTCAGCAACTACCCTTCTGTTCTTTGTATTTGTTTTTAGTTTGTGTCTTTTTTTCTTCCTTTGGTTATATTGTTTCTTACGTTCCACATGTGAGTGAAATCATATGGTATTTGTCTTTCTCTGACTGACTCATTTCACTTAGCATTATATCCTCTAGATCCATCTGTGTTGTTGTGAATGACAATATTTTATTCTTTTTTTACAGTTGAGTAATATTCTGTGTGTCTATATACTGTAGCTTCTTTATCCACTCATCTATCAATGGACACTTGGGTTGCTTCCTTCTCTTGGCTATTATAAATAATGTTGCAATAATCCTTCTAAAGGAAACCTACTCAAATCATCTTTTTGAAGACTGTAAGCTCAACTCTCTCCAATCTTCCCAATTTGCTTTTTCTTGCTCATTTTTTCCCTTTAGCATATACCACCTTTAACCATACTAGAAACTTACATTAACTACTTACTTATCCTATAGGTATTTGTTATTTTTGTTGCCTGTCTCTCCTCATGAGAATGACTCCTAATGGCAGGGATTTTTTGTCCCTTTTATTCAGTGCTGTATCCCTAGAACCTAGAAGAGTAACTGGCACATAATAGAGGATCAATAAATATGTACTAAATAAAATACATGTTGAGTTATGTCTGTCTGTTAGGGGTTTGTGGGGGATTAGAAATGATACATAGAAAGCACCAAGCACAAGACTCAGTTCCTGGTAGGTGTTCAAGCATCATTAGTAGATGTGTGTGCAAGGGAGGTGGTGTGTATGAGGTTCCAAGCTCTGCTAGCTTCACCAATGGACACACAAGGCTTTCTGGGACCCACATGGGAATATGTATATCAGCACAGAGGGACTTACACATGCAAATAATTACTCTTTGCAGAATGTATTATTATCATAGTTTTCATCGGAGATGAGGTTAACTCAGAAAAATTAAGTATCTTGCTCAAAGTCACACAGCTGGGCTTCAAATGAAACCACTCCCCGCCTCCCAGTAAGAGGAATAATTACACTCATTTTGCACAACTGGTGGCTCACATTTTAAAAAAATGTTTCTTGCAGAAAAGTTTGAAAGTAAGAGCATAAAGAAAATTAAAATCACCTATAATACCACCACCCAAAGCTAAGTACAATAAGAATTTTGGTATGTATCCTTTCAGGCTTTTATTTTATATATAAATCATAAAGAGCTTTATTTAATAAAAGCGGGCTTATCCTATAAGTATGATAGATCAACTCACTCTTTTTTTTTTTTTTAAGAACTATATTATGGACATTTTTTCATGCCATTGCATTCAGATCAAATTTATTCTTTTGAATGGCTACATGGTATTGAATTGTATGATGGAACATTCTATTGATAGAATATGATTTTTCTCCAGTTTTCCCCCCTTTGCAGATACTGCTGCAGTAATCATCCTTGTGACATATTATTGTGTCTATGTCAACCTAAAAATGGATGTTCTAGATTGAGGGCATGAGCATCTTAAATTTGGTTAAGTGATCTCATTGTCCATAGTAGTTTCTCAAATAATGTTTCTGTGTAAACTCATTTCTATACTGTATCTCTCTCTTCAGTTTGAAGAAGCGGCAAATGCTTCAGCTTGAGAACATAATTTTAGAACATTTCCCCCTGAAATCTGAAATAATAAATCAATGACTGCCCCCTGGCCCTCTAGAGTTCTACTGGAAAGCTCCCTGCAGAAATAGTAGACTCTGCTTAATAAGTATCCAAAGTCTACCATTAAGTAGAAGGTAAACTATAACAAAATTTTGCGTGTTTTCATTCAATGGAAGAATTTCCTTTTCCTAACTTCCTGAGTATTTTAATCAAGAACAGGTGTTGAATTTTGTTAAATTCTTTTTCTATAGCTATTGAGATGATCGATTATTTTTCTCTTTTAAGTGGTGAAATACATTGATTTTCTTTTTTTAATTTTTTTAATGTTTTATTTATTTTTGATACAGAGAGAGACAGAGCATGAGAGGGGGAGGAGCAGAGAGAGAAGGAGACACAGAACCGGAAGCAGGCTCCAGGCTCTGAGCTAACTGTCAGCACAGAGCCTGACTTGGGGCTCGAACCCATGAACGTGAGATCTGACCTGAGCCAAAGTCAGAGGCTTAACCGACTGAGCCATCCAGGCGCCCCTACATTGATTTTTAAAGGTTGGAACAACCTTGCAGTCTTGGGACAAACTGGACTCAGTCATGATGGATTATCTTTTTTGCTGATTTGACTTGCTATGGCTTGCTTATGATTTTAATATCTAAGTTGATGGGGGATATTCATCTGTAATTCTCTTTTCTGTAAAGACTTTGTTAGATTTTTGTAGGATGCTTATGGTGACCCCATACAATGTAGTGGGCATGTTTCCTCATCCTCTATTTTCTGAAAGCAATTGTAGAAGATTGACATTTCATATTCCTTAATTTTGATAAACTTCAACAATGGAAACATCTGGCTATAGATGGTTTTTTGTGAGAAAATTTGAAATACATCCAAGGTCTTTAATAGATAGGGCTATTTAGATTTTCTATTTTGCTGTGTCAGTTTTGGTAAATTTTGTTTTTCAAGGAATTTGTCCATTTCATCTAAGTTATCAAATTTATTAGTATAAACTTGTTTATAATATGTGCTTATTACTCTTTTAATGTTTGATCTGAAGTGATAACAAATCCCCAGTACAGATTATTTGTGTTTTCCTGATACAGTAACTTGTGTTTTCTTTCCTTTTTTCTTGATAAGTATTGTTAGGGGTTTCATTGATTTTATTAATCTTTACAAAGAGCCACCTTTTGGTTTTGTGACTTTTCTCCATTTTTTTATATTTCATTTCTTTCTGCTCAAATATTTATTAGTTTCTTTCTTCTATGTACCTAGGGCTTAATTTGCTCATTTTTCTTATGGTAGAAACTCAAATCATTAATTTTAAATCTTTCTTCTTTTCTTTTTTTTAATGTTTATTTACTTATTTGAGAGAGAGTAGGGGAGTGGCAGAGAGAGAGGGAGAGAGAGAATTCCAAGCAGGCTCCACACTGTCAGTGCAGAGCCCAATGCGGGGCTTGATCTCATGAACTCTTGCATCATGACCTGAGCCGAAGTCATGAGTAGGATGCTTAACAAAACTAAGAGAGCGGGGGAGAGTGAGGGACACAGATCAAGGGAGACTACTGAATACTGAAAACGAACCATGGACTGAAGGGGGAGGGGGAGGAAGGGAGGGGGTGATGGTCATGGTGGAGGGCACTTTTGGGGAGAAGCACTGGGTGTTATATGGAAACCAATTTGACAATAAACTATTTAAAAGAACTGAGATGCCCAGGCACCCCTAAACCTTTCTTTTTTTCTAATAAAAACACTACAGCAGTAAATTTCCCCTCTTGGTGCCACTTTACATGGATCACAAGTTTTGATATGCTGTATTTTCATTACTATTTGGTATGAAATATTTTCTTTTTTTAAGTTTATTTATTTTGAGAGAGACAGAGAAAGTGAGAGAGAGAGAGAATGAAGGAATGAATGAAAATGAGCAGGGGGAGGGGCAGTGGCTTTTTGTTTGTTTGTCTGGAATTTATAAATCTTCCTGGAGAGTGGTTAGTCTAAGATGAGAGGCTCTACCATTACCAAAAACAAATACAAGTGGCATTTGTGCATATACAAGTTCCTGTTTTTACATCATTCACTCTTTTGCTATTGACATATTTAGCTTTTCTCGTTAATTTATAAACTGTCCCTCCTGAGCTCATTTCTGCATCTGTTCTGTTCATGACCTGTTTGAAGTGACTGGTAAAAAGCCCCTATTTCACATTTTTCAAAGAGACCACAAAGGTTAGCCTAGGAGAACATTTACAAATGGATCAGGAACAAATCTAAATATGAAATTAGAAATCGGGCGCCTGGGTGGCTCAGTCGGTTAAGTGTCCAACTTTAGCTCAGGTCATGATCTTACAGTCCATGGGTTCGAACCCTACAGCAGGCTCTGTGCTAACAGCTCAGAGCCGGGAGCCTGCTTCAGATTCTGTGTCTCCCTCTCTCTGCCCCCACCCTGCTTACTCTCTGTCTCTTAAAAGAAAATAAAGACATAAAAAATTAAAAAAAAAAAGAAATTAGAAATCACTTCAAGGTGGTATCTACCAACACACTGCTATATAATTCTCTGCATTTAGAATTTATAGTGTCCTCACTGCTGGCTACACTCACTGCTCGCTATGCATCACACAACTTTTCCTGTCCCTAGACCATTTTGCTTAGGTTATTTTTCCTACTGTAATGTCTGCATGTGATTTTAATGCAAACAGACTTTACTCACTACAGTGTCTGTAGAACAAACATCACTGCGCATGGAGTCAAGAGACCTGCCCTGTAGTCATGGTCGCCACAGTCACACCCGTGTCACATCGCATCATAGTCAATTTGTAAGAATCAGTTTCTCCACCTTGCAAAGAGTCATAATGAAAGCGTATTGGGTTGCAGATCAAATGGGACAGGTGAAGATACCAGCAAGCTCAAGGTGTGGTACACAGGAAGAGCTCAGTAAAAGTGGAAATCAAGTTCTTCCTTGAGAAGAGGGGATGGGGAAGTTGGGACTGGAAATCTCTAACCACTGGGCTTTGCACTTGCTCGCTGGAGCAATATCAAATAATTATTATTCTAGCCCATTACATTTCGGATGGTCTTTCATGAAGAATTATTGTGGGAATAGCAAGCAAATATAGGGGACTTGAACACAGTTAGTAAGGTGAAGCTTGGGTTCAGTTTCTGGTCTATCTATCCATGATACCAAGGGTTTTCACAAACGTGTATATACCTGACAGTGTACCTGGTTTAGAAGAGGCACTCCATAAGTCCTAATATCTAAGTCTGAATTTGACCTGCTTTGCAAGTATCTTCCAATGAGCTACTCAGAACTGAAACTGGGGACTGGGGACAACCTCAGTCACAAGGCTACCAGGTTCCTCTGCACCTGCTAAGCTGAGTGCTGCCCTGGGTGGGTGTGGTACCTGGGTGCTGGGAAAGAAATCCACTTAGGTGGGAGACCTAGAGGCAGCTCTTGTCTCTCCCTCCGCAACTGACCTGCAAGGCATTGCGGACAATGTGGGATGGTATCCCAGTCTGCTTGAGCTGTCATTAAAGAACACTATGGACAATGGCTTAAACAATAGAAACTTAGTTTCTCAGGGTTCTGGAGACTGGAAGCCCAAGGTCAAGGTGCCATCAGTGTTGGTTTCTGGCAAGCCTTCTCTTCCTGGCTTACAGAGGGCCACCTTTTTACTATGTCCTTACATGGCTTTTCTTCTCTGTGCAGAGAGAGAGAGAGAGAAAGAGAGAGAGAACTCTGGGGTTTCTTTCTCTTCTTATAAGGCTATGCTCCTATCAGATTAAGGCCCCACCTTTATGATCTCATTTAATCTTTATTTCCTCCTATAGGCCCCACCTCCAAGTAGTCATATTGGAAGTTAGGGTTTTAACATACAAGTTGGTGGGGACACAATTCAATCCATAAGAGATGGGAAAGTCAGAGCCATGAAATGAAGAGCTGAGGGTCAGAGGGGGCCAAAGCAGCAGAAAGAACACAGCAAACCATGGGCACATGGTGAGCACCACAGCCTGATGCAGGCACAGTTCTCCAGGCACTGGGCCAGTCAGTTCAGAAACCATAGGCATTTGGTTTGTTCCAAGATGCTGGCTATTTCTGTTGACTGGAGATCAAAGCAGGCCTCTTCATGGACCAGAGGGCACCCATAAGCCTGTATTTTCACAGGCAAGAAAAAAATGGGAGCCAAGATCATCTTAAGGATACCAAAAATACACAAATGGGTTAATGACCAAGTTCTCTAGGGTCTAAGAATAAACTGTGCAAGACTGAGGACACCTGACGTCTGAAAGCTTCAGAAAATGTTCACAGGCATATAGGACAAACCTGACCTTGATCTTGAAAATCCAAAATTCAAAATGAAAGGATAACTTAGGGTGGAGGATTCCCTCTCTCTCCAGTCAGACTCTCCATAGAGTTCCCTGGAGCAGCGAGCTCCCCTACTGCCATTAAAATATTGTTCGATTTACAAAGTTTTAATTATATCTAACGTTTTCTCAGGCACCGTGCTAGAAACTGTGCTAGACACTGTACTAGGCTCAAGCATATAGGAGTGAGTAGGACTCTTGCCTGACCTCCAGGGAACCAGCATTTACCAGAGGAGCTGCTATGTGCACAGCCAGCTGGAGCGCAGTAATAAAAATGTCCACAAGTGCTCTGAGGACACAGAGAATGAGGCAGTGACTTGTGTGATGGTGATGGTGAGGACATGTATCCTGGGAGCCTCAGCAGTGGAGGTAATGCCTGAACTGGAATTTCACTCGACCATTTAAGTCACAAATAGTTGGTGAGCACCTACCATGTGTCAGGCATCATGTTAAGGTCTACAGTCCCACAGAGACGACAGGCAGGGTTCTTGCTTTCATGGAGCTTCCAGTCTAGCCACAGAGATAGTGAGCAAAAAACAAGATTGTTAGGGATAGTGAAATGTGCAGTAGAAGAAGAAGGTAGGTACTTCCTATGGGGGGGGGCTTATTTTAAATCAGTGACTGGGGAAGTATTTGAGGAGAGGGTATCTGGGCTGACACTTGAGGGACGATAGTAAATCTCTTTCCAAAAGAGCTGGTAGAAGCTCTAGATAGAGGAATTGGTACGTGCAAATGTCCTGGGGTAGGGAAGAGATCACGTGTCCTGGGAAAAGAAAGAGGTTGCTGTGGCTAGAGTGTGCTGGGCAAGGGAAGAGGCAGACTGCATGGTAAAGGGCTATCTTGCTGCGTTTGGTGACAGGGTGAGGTTTTTTTGGGGGAGAAGGAAACTCAGCTGGGTTTTGTGGTTAGAAAGACGTGCATGTCCTGTGAACATGCTCAGCACTTCCCAACTGGTTTGGGGCAACTCTCACGATCTGATTGCTCCTATTGATCCCATCTTTATTGGAAAAATGTTCATCTTTTGCTCATCATGAATTTTTGCATTTGATATTTCTTGAATATTGATTAAAATATGATTTATCTTAATTACTGAATTCTTGGCACCCCTTAAATGTTGTGCCTGAGGTATGCACATCACTTTCCTCATCCTAGCTGCAGCACTGCCCTCTGAGTCCTGTACCCTCTTCTTTCAACACTGAGATGTGGCTCAAAGGGTAGAGGGGGGCGTGGATTTTGATGTCTATGCCTGGCTTTCTCTGAAGGCTTGGCACACTTTCCGATAAGGATGTAGGATGCGCAGGTAAAATACAAGCCTCTACTTACAAGGCTGTGTGGGGCAGCAGCGTCTTGAAGGGGAGCCCCGGCTAGGTCAGGGGACTGGGGCTCAGCTCTGTCTCACCTACTCAGCCACGCCGTTGCACACCTCTGTGCCTCTGTGATAAAATCCCTATAGAGGCTTCCTAATTCCCTACTGGACACTGACTCTTTAATGGCTAGGATTTGTCTTAATACTTTTTAAAAATTTTCAGCATGCATATGTGCCTGTACATAGTACACCCTTAATCATTTCTGATTAAATGAAATGTTGAATGATGTGTAGGAAAAAACAAAAACTGGCAATGGTGACATGAAGTCCTATACGAAGGATGGATGGGCTGGATGCACTCTGGGGCCCCTTTAAATGGTCCTTAACCCATCAATCCTTGTATTTTACTTTCCACATTCTCAACTGGATTTCTTCTTACTAATAAACTCCTTCATCCCATCAGAGGCTAAATTGGGAAATTCTTCTTTGTTCTTGAAGAACTTTGAATAATGTCTAAGGTACATTTAACATACTGGAGGGAAGGTTGGATTTAGAACAGAATATGGATTTCATGCACAACAGACCTAGACTTGGAAATTGCTACTTTTTTTTTAAATGATTTTTAACTATTATGTCACTTTTGAGTGCAAGGGATATGCGTTTCTCTCACTCTTGCCACTGTCAGTGGTGACCTCTTTGTGGGAAACCAAGTGCACAGATTTTATGTGAACTCCCTCCCATGAGTTCCTCATTTTATGAGTCTTTTCTGCAGAATGTGGCATCATTACACTCTCTTTCTGGAATTCTCTCCTGGCTACCGAGATTAGAACTCTGATTCTCTTTCTTCCACTTGAAGTGTTCCTCTGATGTTCTCTCAGTCTGCTGTCTCTGCTCCCTCCTGCCCCAGGAACACTGGAATCTCCTGGGACCCTCCCCCAGGTTGGCTTCCCCTTCCTCCTGGACTGGTCTGTCCCTGATCTGCCTGTTCCTCCTGCCCTCGCTTCATCCTGGGGCTCCAGGTTCGTATTCCCAACCTCCTTGGACAACTCCATGTGGATTCATATTGTGCCTAAAATTAAATTTGACTGAGAAAAAAATGTTTTTCCTCTCCACCTCCTAACCTTCTCCCAACCTGGATTTTTGTCTCAACTGATGATTTTGCCACCAATTTAGGCATGCTGGAGCAATCTCTGATGCTTCTGGCCTGCTCATCTCTCCCAGATGGGCCATGGATTGCTCTTAAGAATATTTCTAATCTGTCTTCCTCGTCTCCATGTCCACCAGCTCTGGTCTCTTTTTTCTCTTGCAAAAACTTTGCAAATCCTCCAAATGAGTCTTCCTCCCCTCACCCTCCTACATTTCCAATGTGTCCTCTACAGCCTGGCCCATTTCGTTGCTGTTTTACCATTTGAAACCTTGCTGCTAGAATCATTGTCCTTCGCGGGCCAAATGAATGGACCCATGCAGCCATGGGACCAGCAGGTGGCTGCTGCTGGGGCAGTGCTGCCCCCCACCCCCGGGCTCTCGTGCAACTCAAACTGTAGCTCCCTTACCCTTCCTGGGGGGGGGGTGGAGGAGGATGGAGCCTCTATCCATACTGGTATTGGCATGGCAGCAGCTGACAGTAAAGCTTCCTTTGTTTTTCTCATTCCCGCTGCAAGCTCCCACTTGAGTGGAAGCAGAAATCCAGCTCTTAGAACCAGCATCAGAACTAGGTCTGAAAATTTCAAACACGTATGGAAATAGAAAAGTATAATAAACCCCAATGAGCCAACACATAGCTTCAATAATTTTTAACTCATGGCTTATCTCATGTTTCTTCTCTACTGTGTGCAATCTCCCTCTCCCCACCCTAGGTTATTTTGAAGCAAACCCAAACTTCAGACATTGGGTTTTAACAGAGCAAAAGAATCAGGGACACAACCCTTCTGTGATTGACAGCCTTGTTGCTCGATTGTCCTTCTCAGCAGCTCTGTGTGTGCCTGCTCTTGCGGGGAGGACTCTGCAAGGGACTCTGGGACTTGGCCATGGCTGATCATGGCTCATGACCCTCTCTCACCTGTCATCTATGGGTGATACTACTCCCTTCCCATGGGAGCTGAGGGGTAGTGGGGGCCACATGCCTGGTGTCTCTGCACTGTGGCCAGAGTCCCTACCTAAGCCTCACAACTGCCCACTGCTGGAGGCATCGGGGCAGTCAGCAAAGCACTCCCCACCACCTCCCCAAACCAATGTGTCATCAACAGAGTGCTCACCAGACTTTCCAGCCAAGGTTAGAATCCATCCTTGAGCTTAATGGGAGGCCAAGGGAGAAGGAGCAGCAGCACAATAAAGGGAAGGAACCCAGATTCTGAAGAGTTAAGTAGAAAAAATGGTATCTGGGTTTCTAAGGCCCTCTTGGAGGGACCCAACAGGGGGGTCACAAGGGTGACCACGCCACAGGTGGCATAGCGAGGGAATCAGGCAGCTGGAATGCAGGGGTGTCAGGCCAGAAACTGCAGTGGTTCATTTCCCTAGGGCCTCAGCACAGCCTTTTTTTGTAATCAAAAACATTTGCAGGGCTCTGGGCTCAAGATACAAATTTGCATATTGCTTTACATAAGTCAGCATATGGAGTTCGCTCACCCCTAACACCAAGAAAGGGAAATTAAATTCAATTAGATTAATTAGTACAACTGATTGCAAATTGTTTTCAGACCTAATATTAAGGGTGCTGCATGCAAGAAATACAAAATAGATGTTTTAATTGGAAGAGGGGGGAGGAAGGGAGGGAAGGCAGTTTGGGCAGCCCAGCCAGGTTCGCCAGAGAAGAGTAAGAGAGAAACATGAGTTGGAAGGAGAGTGTCTGAACTTCTCAGGGACACTTTAGCCCCCCACCTCTACCCTGACCCGCATCCCATCTATACAGTTGCTACAGATTGGGCAGAGGTCGACTCCCGGCAGGATCAAGCTTAGGCTTGGCTGCTCTCTGCCATGATTGCTTGCAAGGCTCAATACTGAAGTGTGCATTTGTAGTTTCTTGAGAGCTCACCCAATAATATACAAGTCCTGAGATGTCCTTATGATGTCCTGACAACCTATATCTGCCCCTGCTCTTCTTCTACCATTCTCCCCCTCCTTCCTTTGCTGATTTGCTTCTCTCCCTTCCTGCTTTGTTTCTTGGAATCCAGGGTAGGAGAAAGGGGCTCAGGGGAAGAAAGGTCGTGGGGGTGGGTCCTGGGGGTCAATCCGCCTTTGCCAGCCCCTCCAGATCTGCAGTCCCTGTGAGCATAAGCCTGGCCCTGTGTGGGCTGAAGCAGTCCTAACTCCCAGCCAGACAGCCAGCAGCAGCCACTGGCTCCCCCAGGGTCAAGAGTTAACTCGCCCACCCTTATCAGATGTCAGCCTGGGCTCAGGGCAGATCCTCTGCTGGGACTGGCCTTCTGGGATTGCTCAGTTTATGAAGATGATGACCAGCCACCTTTTGTCCTGTGCTGAGAGGACTCCGATCAAGAGTCCTGGCTCGCCTGGCTGGGTCCCCGACATCCTGCTAGCCATACCCTTGCCCTGTGGACTGCCAGCTCCCCCTGGCTTTCTCTTGCCACCTGGACAGATGACAGGAAGACAGGAAGCCCGATGTTGCTGTGCCTGGTGCTCCTGCTGCCCGCCCTCATCCTTGCCTGCTCCTGGCCCCCTCCCCCTCCCCAATGGCTTTATGTAACTGAAGTCCCAGCATGCCTAGGACTAAGGAAACCTCAGTTTTAATAAAAAGGGACTCATCCACTCCCTTTATTTTTGCTTTCCAGTCCAGACCCATTGATGGGTTAGCAGAAGGCCAGGGTACTCCCCAGAGAGCTAGAGGAGAGTAAAATGCTCTCAGTCAAATGCTATAGATGGGCTTCCTGCACCATGAGTCACAGCTGGGGCCACAGGGATTCCTGGATGGGTCAGCAGTGTCCCGGAAACGCTTCCGTCTGACTCAGGTTGGAAGGGTTCATTTTCCTTATATATTCATTCATTCAATCACGTATCATCTCTTGTGTGCTAGGCCCTGTGGATAAACCCAAGGTGGACCCATACAGCCTACCTAAGGGCGGTTAGACAAGTCCAGAAATAACTGTCATGTGAGACAGAATAGGACAAGCCTTTAAGAGAGGCACAAGCAGGTCCTAGGATATTTAGAGGTAGGGAGACCACTTCTGGGTGGGCAATCAAGAAAGACTTTAGAATGGAGACCCTGCAAAGTGGCTTTCCAGGTGGGGTGAGATGGTAGCAGGTGGGGATGGAGGGAAGAGCCCACCATGCAGGGACCAGAGCAGTCCCAGGAAGAGGTGGGGGGAGCCTCACTACTCCCCCCCACCCCCGAAGGGCAGCGTTCAATTTGGCTTTAGAGTTTGGGCAGATAAGAAGTTGACAATTTTGGAGAGCTTCCTGGGCAAAGGGCAGCCTGAAGGTACATGAGAAGAAGGAGAGGCAGAGGAAGGAGCTGGGGAAGGAGGGAGCACAGGGTGGGGGGAGTGGGTTGAGGTGTCCTTCCAGAAAACTCCTCCTCTTTCCTGCTACTCCCAGCTGATGGCCAAGAGGGAGGTTAGAGGGTTCCCTCAAAAGCCAGGCTCCGCTCAGTTGTGGTGACTTCTATGCATGTTTAGAGTCGACCAGGTCTTTGCCAGCAGCTGGATTTCCACAATCCCCCCTCACCCTACGTGAACCCGCTGCCTTGAGCCTCGGGGGGGGGGGGGGGGGGGGGAGCAGAAGCTCTCCATCCAGGCTGTGGTCTGTTCTGCCTAATGATAAGCACGCTCCTGACATTGCTAAACAGTCGTCTACTTCTAATAAACCCCATGCTGGTGGGTGCAGCCCGAGAGGTAATAATCGCTCTTCCTGGCTCACTCAAACGGTAGTCAGGATTATAAAGGCGCATGAATCAGAGATGGCAGCCTGTAACAAAAGCTTTACCTCCAGCTGTTTTGTTCATTTTCTAAACAACAACGGAACATTCCCTCCTTCACCGCCCCTCCCGTTGTTCCTTTGTGGCTGGGATCCTTATCAGCCAAATGCATTCATCTAAACCTCCAGGCTAATACAACTTGAGGGAGGGAGACCAGAAATGCCCCCTGCGTCCCAAGGTTACTCACCTCTGCTTTCCTTGCTGCTGGTAGCCTCCCACCCGGAAAGAGATCCCAGGTTCCGCAGCTGGACACAATTCACCACCCCTGCTGGCTTTGCCCCTGATCTTCTTCCAGGGGCTACACCTGGCCATGGCCGTATTTCCTGAGCCTTAGCACCAGGCTCCCTGGGGTTCTGTCTTGTGGCTAAGACTTGGTCCCCCATCTTTTATACCTCTGTTCAAGTACCTGGGGACCTGTCTTGGTCCCTGCCTGGTGCCATGGTTGTTCTAAGGGCCTAACTTCTTTTTCTTCTCTTTTTTTTAATTGAGATGAAATTTACATAACATAAACTTCACCATTTTAAAGGGAGCAATTCAGTAGCACTTAGTAATTCATAATGTTGTATAACCACGACTATCTTGCTCCAAAACATTTTCATCGCTCCAAAAGGAAACTCCATTCCCATTAAAGCAGTTACTTTTCATTATCTTCTCCCCACAGTGCCTGGCAACCACCAATCTGCTGTCTCTATGGACTTACCAATTCTGGATATTTCCTATAAATGGAATCACACAATGTGAGGACTTTTGGGCCTGGTTTTTTGCACTTAGTATAATGTTTTCTAGGTTCATCCATAATGTAGCCTGTATTCCTTCTTCTGTCAGAATAACATACTATTGTATACACAACACACAATTTGTGTATCCCATTCATCCATTGGTGAACATTTGTATTATTTTCACTCTTGACTATAGTGAATAGCGCTGTTATGATTATGTGTATGTGTATATTTGTTTGAGTAGCTGTTTACATTTCTTTGGGGTACATATCCAGGAGTGGAATGCCTGGGTCATATAATAAATTCTGTGCTTAACTTTTTGAGGAACGACCATACTGTTTTCCATGGCATTTGAACTTTTACATTCTCACCAGCAATGTACGAATGTTCCAATTTCTCCACATCCCTGTCCAAACTTGTTTTCTGTTTTTGTCATTGTTTTTTGATTATAGACAACCCAGTGGGTATGAAGTGATAGCTCCTGGTAGTTCTGATTTGCAGTTCCCTAGTAACTGGTCATGTTGAGCATCTTTTCACGTGCTTGTTAGCCATTTGTATGCTTTCTTCAGAGAAAGGTCTATTTAATTCCTTTATCTGTTTTCTGAATGGATTGTTTGTCTTTTTGTTGATCGGTTGTAAGAGTTCTTTATATATCCTGAATACTAGGCTATTATTAAATATGATTCACAAATATTTTCTCCCATTCTATTGGTTATCTTTTCACCTTCTTGATGGTGTCCTTTGATGCACGAAGGCTTTGAATTCTGATGTAGTTCAACTAATCTATTTTTTCCCTCATGTTGTCTGTGCTTTTGGTTTCATATCCAAGCAATCATTACCAAAACTGAGGTCATGAATGTTTACCCTATGCTTTCTTCTAGGAGTTTTATGGTTTTAGCCCTTATATTTATGTCATTGATTTATTTTGAGTTAATTTTTGTATACGGTGTGAGGTAGAGATCCTTAACTCACTCTTAACTCATGCTCTCAAGCCCATCTCAGCCTGGGGTCCAACATGGGTCCTAGAGCCTACTGGCAGTTATCCCTGATGGCTGCATAGCTCAGTGTTTCTTGCCCTGGATTGTCTGTTGGTCTGGGACACCCCTTTGTTCTATTCGGCCTCCATGCTGTGGGCTGCTTGTCTGCACTGCAACTTCTTGCTCAGGATTGGCCACCACGAGACAGAACTTTCTCTAGGCTGACCAGTGAGGTCTGTTCCTCCAGCTTTAGTCTTGTTCCTGTTAGGTCTAACCCAGGCCCTCACTCTCTCCTGTGACTGCACTATTCTGCTATTGCGTCAGACTGTTCCAGAAGTCTCTTGTGACAAAATCAAGTTTCTCCAATAAAGTGCAGACTGCTGACCCAATCCTAGCTCTGCCACTTACTACAAAGGTGACTATAGAGAACTATTTAACCTTTCTGTGCCTTAGTTCCCTCATCTGTATCCATCTACTTCACAGGGCTGATAGGGCATTTAACTGAGTTAATATATAAAAAGGGTTATGAAAAGTCCCCGGTCCTTGATAAAACCTCCATGAGTGTCAGCTCTCCTTAAGAATGTCTAAAATTATCACTGGCCCCTGGGCAGGGTATTACAACTGACCTGAACAACATTTTAGCATGGATGAGCTCATTGGTGTCCTAGGTCCAAGGTCAGGAGGAGGTTACCTCCAGACCAAGGAGTATAGTAAACCTACTCATGTCAATGGCTGCAGAGAACAGCTACACACAAGGAAGGAAGGGAAGGAGGAGGAAGTGCAGGGCCCCAAACCAATTTGGCTGGTTGTGAAATTCTGTTGGTGCCTCCAGGTTAGATAAATCTACAGCCAATTCAGAGGCATCATACCTGTGATCTAATAAAAGCAGCAGAAAGCAGGAACTGATTTTGCTGAGCTGTCCTTGGTTGTTCTATTTTTTCCCCTGATTTGCCTGCTATTGTGTTCCGGGGGAATCTTGTTATCCCTGATGTAATCTAGTGGTGGGTTTGTATTCTGAGGCCAGAATCCCAAAGGTCCCCCGGAGTCACCTGTAAAGAAGCCTGGGAGGAGGACTCTTCCCCATAACCACCCTCGCTGTGTCCTTTGCAGAGTTGCAGATGATTCATCCCCGGGAGGGAGGTTAGCCACCGGATTTATTGTCTGTCTGAACAGGTTCGATGCAGCACGGCCAAAATAAAAGGGAAAAAATAGAGCTGTCTCAGCAAAATCTGCTGAATCAGAATTAACAAGAAAATCTTGTAACTAATGATCAGAAATTAAAATGTACTCAGGAGCTTTACTTTTAACTGAATCGCAGGGTGGCAGGGTGATACTGTGCAGAATAATGGAACATTCATATCTTACTGGCAGCTAAGGGCAGACTGTTTGCGGCTTATCTAGGTGGGAGGCTGGTCCACCATCCACCTGGGGTATCACTTCTGGACAAGAACTTCCTTCTCCCTTCACCCCAGCCCTGACTGCTGTCAAGGAGAACGTGCCTTATCTTTCTATAGCACCTCTCGGGTTACAATCTGTATCTCATTTGATTCTCATGACAGCCTCATGGTATCGGTGAAACACTAATCCCACATCTCTCCATTTTACAGAGGTAAACACTGAGGTGCAGAGAGGTTCTGCAAGTGTACGGCCTGATGAAGGATACAGGTTTTTGAAGCGTTGGAATTGTACAAAGGCATCCTTGTAAACAGTTAAATAATCTCCAGTAGTTTAACTTTTCCATAAACCTAGATGTTCATGTACTGCGCACTTAAAAAGCTATGTACTGGCGGATATGGGAGTCTGAAGTGCAAATGCACGGTTATTTTCTGTATTTTAAATGTTAACAATGGCTTTCATTAGAACCAAAGTCAAATATTTTCTTGCTTGCCTAACTCTAAAAGCACTTAATTTTTACAAAGTAATTCAGATCTGGGGCTGCAGCGAACCATGAATAGTTTCAGTCTCTGAGCAAACACCTCGAAAGCTATGAGGGGTGCAAAGAAAGGGTGTCGAATGAAATGGGCTTGCAGGCTTGCCACCTCACCTTTCACACAACTCTCCTGGCCACCCGGTTATCAATATCACGATTAGCCACACTTCACCTACAGAAGTAATGGACACCCGCAAGGGAGGGGCCTGCAGGCTTCGTGCCGAGGGGGAGACACAGAGTGATTTGATTTGAGTTTTATTTGCAGATGTCTCCCTGGGAAAGAGGGGGGTGCTCCTCTTGAAGGGAAGTGCTGATTCTTCAATTACAGGGAAGCAGCAGGAGCTCCTGCGAGGAGAAAAGACACCCGCCAGGAGATTGGGGCTCCAGTCTGCCCTCTAGCACTTACAAGTCTTGAGGTCTGGAGAGAATAATTCTCAGCGTCTCATTTCTCACATCTCTAAAATGGGGATAATCATCCCTCCCATGGAGGGTTATTGAAAAATCTCAATTTCTGATTGAACCAGGGGAAAGCATGAATACTCACACATGCATATACATATGCAGGGCTTATCCGAGAGTAGGGAGGGATTCAATAACATAGGTGGTTTTCAGTAGGAATAGTAATTACAGTTGTACTTCTAATGCAATAGCATGAGGCATTTGGTAAGTATTCTCCAGGCTTGACTTTGCTCTTCTCTGTGAATACACAAAAAAGTCTGGCTGAAATCCTACTTCCCTGGGACACCCCCTGCCATGCCAACCCAAAGCCACCTCTTCCTCCCCAGTGCTTTGGATCTCTCATTTGACTGAACACTGTAACACCCAATGGCATCCTTCCTATTTTGGGGACCTGTGGTGTGAGCAGATCTGGATGCTCTGGAGTAGGGCAAGATACCAGGATGTGAGAGTATGGGTAGCGGTACGGTGGTGGGTGAAGGGTGAGGGAGGACATGACTTTTGGCAAAGGTAAGTCCATAAAGTCAGCCCGAGACCAGGAGGCCGGTGTGAGGGCAGAAAAGAGTCAGGTAGGAGGGCCACACTTGGGTGGTCACGCAAAGTTTAGGGCCTGACGTTTAGGCTTTGTCCAGCAGGGCAGTGGATTGATAGAGGTTCAAGTGGACAGGTAGTCTGCACCAGGGACAGGTGGCCTAGCACATCAGAACTCCAAATTCATGCATTAGTCATGACAGGCAAGAGTTTATAGATCCCTGTCAATACATAGGTCACCAGAATCACCTAGGGATTTTCTCAAAATATAAGTTCCCAGGCCCCAGCCACTGAGATACTGAGAGGAAGTCAGATGCACTGTTGGAAGAGCTCATGGGCTTTCCTGCTCTGTCAGGGTATGTGCTCACCAGGTGATGACCTTGAAACTTAATGGAGGGCTTAATGAAGGGTTACCAAGAGGCAGGAGATCTGCAAGGCATACAAACCAGCTTAGAGTGGGAGTGTGATGAGCTCACAAAAACTTTGTGAAGAAACAGTTTTAAAGGGAAGAGCAAACACCACCTTCAGGATCAAGAAACCAAAGTCAGATGATATAAAAAGAAAAAGGAAAACAGTCATTTCCTTTAGAAAGCTCCATGCAGTAATGTTGTCACCTAGACCCAGGCCAGATTCTCTCTTGAGAATGTCCTGTACCTGAGTTTCTCCCTAGACAGACCCACAAAGACTGGTCATGTCTGCACCAGAAAGCACAGTTAGTGTGAATCAGTAAGGATTCAAATCCTACATCCTGCTGATTTGATTAATTTCTAGGTAATTTCCTCTACACCATAATAAGAATCTTAGATTCTAAGCTAAGGCACACCCCTTAGTGGGGATGTGGGTAGGACCACTGTGAGACCATGAGGGTCATGGGGACATGGTTTATCACACATACTTATTTCTTTTCCTTCCTAAAAATATGTTAGTGGCAATGTGATAGCCTCAGCTGTCTTCCCCTGACTTATGTCCAGAAACACTAGCCTGACATTAGATTGTTCTTTCAAGAAAGTAGAGGAACCAAGAGAAAACACCTACTGATGCCGACTATTGGGATCCCCCCACAATGAAAAGGCAAGGTTGATCACCCTCTGGTTCAGCTCACCAGGTGGCATAACCTGCCCATGCACACAGAATCTCTCATTCTTAAATACACCCTTATGTCCACAGTTAATAGGACTAAACTAAAAGAGAACAAAGCAAACAAACAAATCCAAGGGAAACTAGGGAATTCTATAACGAAGCTCGAGGGAGAAAGAAACCATTTAATAAGCAAAGAAATAGTATAAGAAAAATCTCCAGAAATGTAGGATATAGAAATTCCAAATTGATATTTGGAAATATCAGAAAACCAGGTATAAGGAGATGGTCCAAAGTTTTGCAGAAAAAAAAAAGGCAACAAGTGAAAGAAAATGGTTGCACTGATATCAGTGGAAGCTCAGGAGTCGCAGTGGAAACTTGAAGATAAGGAAGCAATTTTTGGCAGATGATTTACCTTGTTTCTCTTGCATTTCTGGTTATCTTGTGAGAGCAGCACTTATGGCCCCTTGTTTGGGACTATCTTTTCAAGCATGTTGAAATAATCATAGTGAACAGTTTTTGAAGGCAGCCATAGTGTTTCCCACCCAGAGCAAAAATGCCTATTAGAAAAGATTTAGCTTCCCTAAGCTCAGGGTTCCTCTGTTGTAACACAACCCATTGTGTGTGGACAGGTGTCACTTGGCTTTATTTCTGTCCCCTGTGAGAACTGGGGTTAGGAGAATCGGTACAAAAAATGCTGATATTCTGACTTCTCCCCTGCAAGTAATAAACTCTCCTTTAGCTCGGACCCAGGGGCCTTGTGTCTTCTACCGGCTGGCGGGCCAGCTTGTCAGCTTGCAAGTAGGGCAAAACCTAAGACTCTTCAAGACTCTTCACAGTTCTTGAGAGCATTGCCTTCAGAATTCTGAAGGCAAATGACTTTCACCTTAGAATTTTATACACAACCCAAGTAGAGAACAAATGTAAAGTAGAAAGAAGACATTTTTATAATTCATGAATTTCACCTTTACAAATGCGAATTCAAAAAGCTTACCTCTCATTCTTAGGAAGGAACTCTAGGATACTACCTAGAAAAAAAGAAAGAAAGTAAGAAAATAAGAAAGAAAGAAAGAAAGAAGAAAGAAAAAAAAGAAAGAGAGAAAGAAAAAGAAAGAAAGAAAGTAAGAAAAGAAAGAAGAAACAAAGAAAATCAAGAAATAAGATCTATGATCCAAGGAAAAGGGGGACCAAAATAAGAGATTAGAGAAGAGAATCCCCAGGGTGTTTATTATACAACCTGCAGAGAAAGCAACTAGTAACTCTGGGTTATTTGAACAGAGAGCCTCTTGAGTGAATTTTTAAGGAAGGAACAAAAGGGGGGTAGAATGAGGATTTGTTTGAGATCATGGCAAGTATTATTATGACACGGAAAATATGGGGAAAGGTGTGAGAGATTCACAGAAAATCAGGGAAATGAAAAAGGTGAAGCAATTGTTAATTCAGGGAAAAACAAAAGATTGTACGAGAAAGGAGGCTGGTCGTAATTCACCATTTGGCTCAGTGTATAAGTGCTGATTATTGATTTTGCCAAAATTTATTTTATAACTATGTCACTGGGATAAAAGGAGAGAAATGTGGGCAGTGGTGTGGAAAAACTAAGTCCTTATCTCCCATGGCACAAAGTCAATAGATAATGTCTAAAATTGATATTGTAAGAAATAGCTGTATAATATTCAATTATCAAGGTAAATGCCAGGGGAAAGCCCTACAAGTGTGGAGAATAGTTACCTCTGGGGAAAGGGAGTATATTTGGAATAGGAGATTTCTGTATGTAAACACTACCTCGAACAGGTATTACTTTGATGAAGGTAATTAAATGTAAATTTGAGTTTTTTAACAAGACAAAGATAACTGGTACAGCCCTTAGTGGCCTGGATCTCTTTTTTCTTGCAATCCAGCTGGCCTAGGCTTTATCAATTCAAAACCCCAATTTTTTCATTGTGGACAGAGAAGACAGTTTTTAAAATGTGTTACACTTTGGGGCACCTGGGTGGCTCAGTCAGTTAAGTGTCTGACTCTTGATCTCGGCTCAGGTCATGGTCTCACAGTTCATTAGATCAAGCCCCATGTTGGATTCTGCCCTGACTGCAGAGCCTGCTTGGGATTCTCTCTCTCTCTTCCCCTCTCTCTACCTCTTCCCCCTGCCCCTCTCTAAATTAATTAATTCATTAATTAAAAACATGTTACATTTTGAACTTCTTAGTTACACTATACATAACATTGTTTTTCTTGACTAGATTTTCAAAAGGTAAACTTTCTTGGATAAAAAGGGACAAGAACAGGGGCCTGAACAGGAGCTGAAAGAAGCGGGTTTCAGCCCTGTTGTGCTGGCTGCCAGTGCTCACTGTGCATCCGTGGACAAGTTACTGCACCGCTCTGAAACACAGTGTCCTGCTGTGTAGGTGAGGAAAACAATGCCTTCCTTGCAGGGCAGTTATGAGCGTGTGTGGGCACTTCAGTTCCCTGCAGCCACAGTAGACCTGGCTACCTGCAGGACGTAGGCATCTACTAAGTACTGATTTGAACAAATTAAGAGCAATTTCTAAAGACATTTGGAAATGGAAGCAAGTGGCCACTATGATTTGGGTAGAGGTTTGCCAAGAAGGTAGAGCTGGACTGGAAATGTTCTTTCAAAGTTCTATGCATGTTCAGTAGTCTAGATTTGTCTTTCACTCTACCCTAGAAATAGAGAATTCAAGGCCATGCAGTTGCACTGTTGTAATGAGGAAAAAATGGCTAGAGAAGAGCACAGGAAGCAATCCTGTTTTCCAAGGAATGACTTTGTTTTATAACAAGAATTCCTGCCTGGCCACACTGGATTCCCACCAGTGGCACGTACTGGTTCTGGAGTGTGAACTATGTTACGTAGTGCCCACATTTCCTTCTTATGGGTTCCCCTCCTTAGGCCCCAGTTCACAGGTAGGCTGTGACCCTGAAGCTGACTTGGGCAAGATGTTCCAAAGCCAACATCAGCAGAGGGGGGCGGTCAGTGGTTATCCCTCTGGATGCTTAGCCCACTGCCCTGCCATTGGCAGTTGAGCCAGTCCCCCTCAGGGAGGCTGTACGACCCCGAGGGCAGCCAGAAGCTTCCTCAAGGCAGCTGACAGCTCAGAGCCTGGAGCTCTGTCTCCATCTCTCTCTGCCCCTCCCCTGCTCATGCTCTGTCATCTCTCTGTCTCTCAAAAATAAATAAACATTAAAAAAATAGGTTGGGCAACCTAGACCAGTCATTTAACTTTTCTTAGACTCAAGTGTCTTATCTGTGAACTCATGAGGGTAAGACATACCTCAGCGGACTGCTATTAGCATTCAGTAAAACAGTGAATGCAGAGCACATAGGCATATACTTGGCACATAGTAATAGCTCACTAAACAATAATTCCTTTCTTCCTTCTTTCCCTAACAAACGGTTGATGGGTGAATGAGTCTGAGGTCAATATGGTAGCCAGTTATTAAACAGGCAGAACTACTTCATGTAAAACTCCACCCACTAGGGAGTTTGCTGGGGGGACTTTATTGTATCATTTTCTTTCTGGTAGGAACATAAGTATTTGTTTCTATTATCTTTTAAAATGTTTTTTTTTGGTGGTTGTTGTTGTTGTTTTTAGAGAGAAAGAGGGCAAGCAGGGGAGGGTCAGAGAGAGAGAATCCCAAGTAGGCTCCTCGCTCAGCACA
The DNA here is from genome assembly GCA_004023845.1 of Helogale parvula. Lineage (NCBI taxonomy): Eukaryota > Metazoa > Chordata > Mammalia > Carnivora > Herpestidae > Helogale > Helogale parvula. Next base: position 30,018 of record PJEM01005535.1, on the reverse strand, counting down.
GAGTCCTATACGGGGCTTGATCTCACAAACTGTGAGATCATGACCTGAGCTGAGATCAAGAGTCAGACATTTAACCGACTGAGCCACCCAGGTGCCCCAGAAGAATTTGTTATTTTATCCTCAATGGGAGGAGCAGCAGAGCCTGGTGACCATGAACCCAGAGCTCTGGAGTGGGCTTCTTGGACCCGAATCTTAACTTTATTACCACTTAACCACCTTGGCCCCCAAGTTACTCATTTGTAAGACAGATCATAGTTTTATTGTTATCACATAGCTATTACTTTCATGACGATTGACGATGTTAAAATCTTTAAAGCTCTCTCAGAACAACACTGAGCACAGAGTTAAGTGCTATGTAACTGGTTGCTATGCTACTATTCTTCTTTTGTGTGTCTAAAATGTCTTATAATTGACTAATTAAGCCAGGTTATCAGATACTCAAATGGAACAATTAAATATGGGACTATGAAGGCATTTGTTCAATAGGCAAAGCAGGATCCTCCTGGCATTAAGGGCATTCTCCCACCTGTTCCTCCTGCTTTCCTCACCTTCTCTTCTCCTCCACGTCTGCCACCACAATCGCTCAGGATCACCGTCTGTCTTCCACTCTGACTGACGGTGACATGGTTTAGGCTTCAGAATCTCTCTTAGACTATTTCTGGAGTCGCTAAGAGGCCCCTCTTCCCAGAATCTACCTTTGAAGCACCTTACTTCCTGCTACTTAATCCGTCTTTCTCCTCTTACACTCTGGTCAATATGACTCACTTGCTCCAAGACCTTCAGTGGCTCACAGCTACCTCCCCTCAGTGCCCATCTCTGACCCACACTCTCTTCCATGTCTTCTATGCCACAGGCTGGTTGACCTGCTCCACATTCCCTGAAAAAGGCCTGCCCTTTCCTGCTTCTGTGTCTGTGTTCAGGCTGTTGTCGTCTAGGACGTGTCCCAATCTCCATCTTTTCGAAACCTTATGCTTCAAGTTCATCTCACACGGGGCCTTTTCTTCCTTGGAACCTCAGAATTCTCTTTTTGAACTTCTTTTCTGACACACACTCTGTCTGAACTGCTTTGGGTCCTTAACACCCTATCTCCATGCTCAAGACTGAGAATCCTAGAAAACCATCAGTCCATCAGTGGGTCTAGAACTCCTGCCCTCCATTTGGTGGGAGACCGGCCCCCAGCCCCTGAGCAGGGGACCCCACCGGAAGTCAGGTGGAAGCCCAGGGCGCTGGACGCAGTGTTCTCACAGTATCTAGGGGTACCTCCAAAACTGAAGATCATGCAGGTGCCAGGCTGGTGAGGGAAGAGAGGCAGGATTCAGGTATGAGAGCTGAGGGTAGGAGGCAGAGCTGAGACACTTCCTGGGGGTTGGGGTGTGGTGGGATTGCCTCTGGGGGGGCAGAGCTTCTGGGGGTGTGGGTCAGACCAGGCTTACTCTGCCAACCTCTGCTCCTCATGTGCCCGTGCTCTGTTCTGGACTGTGACACCGCTGACAGCGTGGCTTCCCCGCAGGGCTCAGCACGACTGTGGCACACATGGGGTAGCACACAGGTGACAGAAACATGTGTGCACGTGGTGGATGAACACAAGGGCCAAGGAAACACCCAAGTGGGCAAAATGGCAACGAACTGCAGGTCAGGAGGGGCCAAGACTGGCGAGAGGGACCGCTCTCGCTCACTACTTTTCTCAGCTTCCTCCCTCTCCCAGGCTCATCACCAACTCCCAGCCAAAGAGCAGTGTTAATGGGGAACAGGTTCTCCATGACCCCGGGGGTCTTGGACCCAGCCTGACCTCTAAGTGACCTCTGGATCAAGGTCAACCTTCAACACTCTAGAGCCCCGTCCTCTGCTCTGGACATTGATGTTCAATCCTCACGACCAAACTATAATGACCACATTTTCAAAGACACAATATATTCCTGGCTCTGCGCTGAGAACTCCACATTTCATTTAATCTCACACTAACATTATGAGATAGCTGTGACTAGTGCCCTGCTGACAGAGGAGGAAATTGAGTTCAGAGAGGTTAGGTAATTTGTCCCTAGTCACACAGCCAGGAACTGGAGGATCTGAACCTGCATTATCTGACCCGAGTCCACAGGACTAACTACTATGCTTTAGAGGAGTATGTTGGTCAAAGAGAAAGGGGAAATAGGGCTTAAGGGAAGGCTTTTTTCTAGAAGGTGGGGTAGGAGAAACTGAGGCACTATTCAGTTAATGCAGAAGTGTTGGGTGAGGGGGCAGCATGCCTGCAGGAGCAGGAAGGTTAGAGGAGACCCAAGGCGCAGGTGAGGCTTAGCCTCAAAGGAGGCTATGGGGTAAGAAGCGGCTCATTCCACGTGGCCTCAAACTCCTGCATTCACAGAGGAGAAAAGTTATTTTCAGTAAAAGGTACGGGAGGAACTGGGTTTGGTCTCCTTGCTGTGGGGACAGGTCCAGGGCATCTCCTCAAGTTGAAGGGCAGGCCTGCAGAAAAGAGTAAAAGGCCCCAGTGGAGCCGGCTGCCTCCCTTGATCTCACACCTCAGTGCGATGAATGGGAACAGTTTGGGAACAGAGCCTGGCCTCTCTGTTGTCTCCTATTTAGCTTCTGGCTGTCAGCTCACCTTGTTACATGGCCGCTGAGCACCCTGCAGAAATGGATGGGGGTGGGACTCACTTGCTCCATCCTTGCCTGGAGGGGAGGGAGGCACAGCACACTGACCCCACCCCAGTGCTTGCCCTGCCATCCCGATGACTCACCCTTGACCCCAGCACCTCAGCCGGCCCAGGGAGGGATGTGCCCTCACAGGCTGCAATTTCTCTGAAGGCCATGCAGTGAGCCTTCTGCAAGGGACGAGCAGAGCTCCTCGCCATGCTGGACAGTGAGTTATTGCAGCCTGTTATCTCCAGCAGCAGGTAGAGGCATCCTGGGCCGCTCCTTCCTGCAGAGCAAAGCCAGATAATATTTACTGGCTCAAATGAATAAGGTAACCAGCCCTGGTGCAGCACGGAGGATGCGTCTCTCACCCAAGGTTTTGGTTTTTTTCCCCCTCCTTTCTTTCTTCATTATGTTTGTAATTCTGTTTTATTATTTCCCATTGGAAAGCTGTGAAATGAAAATGATGCAAATCTACTGCTGTGAAATAATGTCGTGCTCCAGTCCTTTTCCAATACGCCCTGAGGTTTGCACTGTGACGGCTTCATTAAATTAGTCGGCTCCATGGCAAATGGAAAAGCGCTCGGAGCTTTGGGGTGTGTTAATTCGAGGTGGGATGCCTGAGACCTTGGACCACCAGGGAGCCCGGGAGGTTGGCTCTGCGTGTTGGGGAGAAGAGGCTCCCACCATCACCTGTAAGGTCCCAGAGGCCTCCATGTCCAGGCAGCCGCTCGACCTCTCGCATAACTCTCCAACCTGGCCTGTCTCCTCCGTGAGCCAGATGCTGCCCAGCTGTTGTCACATGTCCAGGGAACAGACCGGTTAGGGCACTTTCTCTCCAGGGGCACAGTGGGCGGCCACTTAGCACGTGGACTGGGGGTAGGGAGGGGTCTTCAATCTAGTAAAGGCAAACCACATGGACCACAGGCAAAAAGTAAGCCTCATCTTGAAGGCCAGCCAGGACTCATGTTGCCAGATGCCGGGGAATATGCTTGAGATTCTTGCAGCTGCAATACCAGTGTGGCCGTGTCCTCTTCTGTCACCATCCCTCAGAGTTTATGAGAACAGATTCTCTCTTGCTGGGCTCTACCGCAGTGTTAAAGATTTCCATTACTGATAGTTCTTTCCAGTTAGCACTTTCAGTATTAAACTCTGTCATTATGAAGTAAAATATGCATGATCCCTAAATCTGTGGGTATTATAACAAGATTTTATTGTTATAAATTTGTCTTCTTGGTCCTTCATTTCTGCCTTTGCTGTCTTTTTAAAACTCTAATGTCTGATAGCTATAGCCAGGAGGTAATTAGAAAGTGGTACTAAAGAATCACAAGCTTATTCTCTCACTCATTCACAGAAATTTATTGAGTGTCTACACTAAGATATGGTCCTGCAGCCAGTGGGAAAGACAGCCATGACAGCCAATTATAATACGAAGGAATTTGGGTCTGAGCTGATATAGGAAGCCCCCTCCCCACCACACATGTAAATATTGTATAAAATACAATCAAACAATTTGAAACCACACATGCACTTGAAGGGAAGGGGGACTCCTAGATTCCAAAAATGAGTGTGAATTCAAAGCTGGAGTGGTGAGTGTGAGCTAAAGGGGAATTAAATCCAAATGGCTAGAGTTCGAACACCCAAGAAGAGGCAGATATGAAGACCATGGACCCGGGTGGCTGGGGTGAGAAACAAGACCCTACATATAATTGGTTCCTTAAAAGAGCTCAACAATCCCTACCCACCAGCTGGGTGAATGGTGATGGTACAGCAGCCGGCCAATAATTTGGGCAGAGAACAGATAACTTGCAAGGATTGAAAACCAAGCTTGTGCTAAGATGTATGAAGTTCCCAATCAGAGAAATCAATGTACCAAATGGTTTAAAATCAATGGGACCCAACAGAGGCAAACTTGAGCCTTCCCTGGGGCATGCCTCCACAATCTGGGCACCTGGGCACTCTACATAATGACAGAGTTTAATACTGAAAGTGCTAACTGGAAAGAACGATCAGTGATGGAGAAGAAGAAAGAGAAAACAACTCTTTCTGAAGATGAGCTTACACGAGCAATTACATAGCACATAAAACACAAACTGGCCAGAGAATGAGGCTCGGATTCAATATGGCACCCAACTTGGCCACCTTTGCTACTCCTAGAATTACTCAAAAGCTCCAATTTCTGCCCGTTCACTCAATTTCATCATCCTTCCAACTCTAATCCAGACACTTGGGAGTGCCTGGAGTCCCTGACTCTCTTCTCTCCAGTATATATTTAAAAAGTATGTATAAGTTCCTTTCCACTTACTTTGCAAACTACACCACTAAGATACTTAGGAACCCTTATTGTTTGTATCTGAGCCCACTAGTCAGACATGATTCAAGGACAGGGGGCTTTTGCCACACCTGGCCACCTCCTCACCTGGCAGTGTGGTGAGACTGCTTCAGGGTAGTGACTCCAAGTTTGGTTTTTGGTCTCAAACTTGTGAGCTCTTAAAATGGGAAGAGTGGAGGTCCTTTCTGTTTCCATAGGCTGGTGTCATTTGACCAACTTTTACTTTCACCCATGACTACTGGTGGCATTCTGAGTGAGCCTTTCCAGGTTCCTGAAAGTTGGCATTCGGACTCAAAGATCCGAGGGGACTAAGGACTCTGATTCTGCATCTACTGAAAGATCTGACTGCCAGGCAAAGCTTGGCTACACTCACTCTGCTGTGCCACTGGAGGTCAAGGTGTACCAGAGCAGGTCACTGTTCCATCAGAGCATCATCAGCTTTGTTCTGAGTTGGTGGAGGTTTATTTTAAATCTTTAAAAACATTTATTTTTTTGAGAGAGAGAGAACATGAAGGAGCAAGCAGGGGAAGGGGAAAGAGAGAGGGAGAGCAAGAATCCCAAACAGACTCTGTGCTGCCAGTGCAGAGCCCAATGCAGGGCTTAAATACATGAAACATGACATCATGATCTGAGCTGAAATCAAGAGTCAGATGCTTAACTGACTGAGCCACCCAGGTGTCCTGGAACTATTGTTATTTCTGCTTTCAAATCACAAATAACTCTTGTTTTGGTTTTGTCACCATCAGCTTAGTGGATAGAGAGTGGATAGCTCTACACCTTTGTTTTGATTCCCATTCATCTCAGGAGTTTTCACCCCTATAATCCATGAGAGAAGCCTTCAGATACATGTCCTGTAGCTCACATTGGAACCATCCATGTCTCATTAGCGGATTCCTCTCCACATGCTTCACAGTGACTCATTATTATTCCCAGGACTTTCACTAGTAAGAAGGAAGTCTGTAGGATCGCTGAGGCCAATGGCATGGCTGAGTTTAGCTCTATGGCCACATCAAAGTGGCCCAGATAAAAAATGGTCGTCCTCCTGGGGCAGAGGCCTCATTCTTGTTTCTCCAATTCCTTGGGCGTTCAAGAGAGACTGAGAGCCATCTACACCTTGTGACTTCATGGGGGCAGTAAAATAGAAGTTACTTTATCTTGGACAAAGAAGAGGTTTTCCAATCATCCATTGAGGAAAACATTCGCTGAGAGTTTGAGGTGCCAGCCCTGTGGTGGGGATAAAACAAGAGATAGCTTTCCTGCCACCAGGAAACTCAAGGGCAGGTCCAGATATAAAGCGAGACCAACAACACGTGAGGACATTGGCTCCTTGAGTTATTTTACTGCAGGGCCTGCTTCCTCTACTCAGGGGAGAGGGTGCTAGTGAACCCTCTGATCTTTCCTTCTGTGTAAGGCTGGGTTAAGCCCTGTGGACATGGACAGCATCAGAGTATCTCCTACCGTTTCATAGTGGGGAATGAAATCACCATAAAAGAGACAAATCATAACTAAAGAAGGGAAGGGGAACATTGTATAAATAAATACAACCCCCAGAAGAGATTATGGGTGTGTACACTCAGCCCTTGACTTCCTACATCTGCAGTAGTCCTCAGGAATGAAGAGCTTGAACAATGACCCTCACTGAAGGCTTTCTGGATGAAGGGGAGACAGACACCTGTATAGGGCATAGTAATTCCTGCAGCAGCCAGAATAAAAAATGGCCCCCAAAGACCCCACCTCCTGGCATCAGCTCTCTTGTGTAATTCTCTCCCTGTAAGTGTGGGCTAAGCCTTGTGATTTGCTTCTATCACACAGAATGTGGCAAAAGTGATGGATGGCCACTGTGAGATTAGGTTCTAGAAGACTGTGACTTCCATCTTGCTGGCACCTTCGACGTCTGGGTCTGCTTGGTGAAGTGAACTGTTACGTTGGAGAGGTGTGTATGACAAGGAAGTGAGGGCGGCTTCTGGCCAACCAAATCCTGCCAACAGTCAGTGAGTGAGCCTGGAACAGATCTTTCTGATTGAACCTTGAGATGACCGGAGCCCCGGAAAAACATCTTGATTGTAGCCTTTTCAGTCACTTTGAAGCAGGAGACCCTGTAAAGCTGTGCCTAGATTCTTGACCCACAGAAAGCCTCAGTAACAAATGTGTACTGCTTTAAGCTACCAACTTTTGGGGGTAATTTGTCATTCAGCAGTAGAGAACTAAGACCAATTCTAAACAGTTTATGGTGAACTGACCTTGGCAGAGAACATATGGGCCTATTGGGAGAACTTTTAAACAATATGGATTGTTCTTTTCTTAAACTCTAGTTAATAAGCATGGACCAAGCAGCATCTGGGTGGTTTAGTCAGTTGAGCATCTGACTCTTGATTTTGGCTCAGGTCATGATCTTATGGTTCGTGGATTTGGGCCCTGCATGCTGTCAGCATGGAGCCTTCTTGGGCTTCTCTCTCTCTCCCCCCCTTTCTCTCTGCACCTCCCTTGCTTGTGTACTCTCTCTCTCCCTTTCTGCCTCAAGATAAATAAGTAAACATTAAAAAAATAAGCATGGATGAACATAGTAGCCAATTCCTAGGGCACATTGGGGATTTATTAGAATAAGAAAGTCCTCTGCTAGTGGCCACAGACTATAAAGTCAGAAGGGTCCAGAGCAACATCTAGGACAGTGGTTCTAACCAGGGAGGAATGTCCCATCAGCTGAGGAGCCTGAACCCCACCTGGACCTCCCAAAGCAGGATCCCCACAGCTGGAACCTGGAGCCCCTAAACAGACACGATTTGTCTGGATAAGAGAAATATTCCTGGGTAAGAACCATGGATTTGCTCTTGCTCCCCTACCTGACATATTGGGAAATGAAGCACCAGAGAAGTTGTTTAAGTTTGAGAGTGAGTGAGTGAGCAGGGGAGGAGTAGAGAGAGAGAGAGAGAGAGAGAAAAAGAGAGACTCAAGCAGACTCCAGCTGTCAGCACACAGCCCGACACAGGGCTCAAACTCATGAACTGTGAGATCATCACCTGAGCCAAAACCAAGAGTCGGGGGCTTAACTGACTGAGCCACCCAGGTGCCCCTGTGTGTCTTTTAAGGTCACACAGGCTGTCGGCGGCAACCCAGAATAAGAGCATAGGTCTCTCATGGACCTATTCTCTTTGTCTGCTCTGCCCAAAGACCCTGCGGCCTCTGCCCTGCCCGGTGTCCCCTCCGAATGAAGAACTTAGCTTAGCCCAGAGCTAACATAAGTATAAACAAAGTAACAGATGCACAGAGAAAACATCTAAAGTTCTTTTATTTGTTTTGAAAACAACCTCCATTCTTCATCTCTCAATTTAGTCCTGGCCCAGCGACAAAAAAGGCTTTTCTCTCTGGCCTCCTTTGTAAGAAAGGGAACAACATCAACACTTTCTGTTAGATCTCTGTTGCCAGATCCAGCAAGGGGAAGACTGGGCCAGGACTGGAACTCAGCAGCATGGACAGCATGTGAAATCTGTGGCCCAGGACTGGAACTCAGCAGCACGGAGAGCACGTGAAACCTGTCTCTGAGCCCCATTTGGCTTACAGTCCCTTCCTCCGTCCTCCCTGAGACACCTGCTCCTGTCCGGGGGTCTCTTCCTCTACCTCCCGGTGCAGGGCGCCTACTAGAGTCGTTGGGAGCTGCTGGTAGCCTGATTTCCAGTCTGCTTCTCATCTGGGGACATGTCACCCGCGGCCCCGCTGGCACCAGCGTGGGGTCCTCAAGAGCTCACCAGGTCCCAGTGCTGGCTCATAAGTGACGACTCACACGGGTTGACAACGATCTCCCTGCCATTCTCAGAGCCGTCACCAAACATGTCCGTGTCTAGGCAGAGGTGGGACGCTATGTGCTCGATGCGGGAGCCAGTCTTGGTCCATTGCTGAGAAGACAGAGAGGAGAGAGAGTGAACCAGGATTCTCTGACTGAGGCCCCAGGTCCTATCGGCAACGTCAGGAGTTCCAGAATAATCAGCCGTGTTTACACCACATGGTCAAGGTCACCCAGAGACTTGACTTCACGGTCTCATGGAGGAATAAAACTGCAACTAATTGCTTTTCCAGGTACTGTTGGTTTTTCTTTGTTTGTTTGGGGTTTTCCCCCCCAGATAAAAAAGTAAAAGCAAAATCAATGTTTGCTAGGAAAACTCATTAGAAGGCAATAACTTTCGAAGCAACAGGCCAGGAAACGTGAAGCATATTAGTCAGAGGAGCAACGAGAGGAATGACGTGCACTCCGCGTCTGCACGCCAGGAAGATGTGGCAGCGAGCTGGGGGATGGGATACAGGAGGGCAGACCGGCTTCCGGGCAGCACCCGACACTGTGAACCTGGGCTCCTCCAAAGGGCTTCAGCACACGAAGGGCCCATGCAGAGATGGGGTCTCGTGCCTCCGCTCCCCAGACCTCACCTTACACAACAAGTGGGGGGGGGCAGACATGTTCTGGGGAACCACCACCAAGCAGGTACCATGGACCACTTCAGTTCATCACTCTAAACAGCTGCCCTGTGTGGTGGGCATCAACAATTCCACTTCATAGAGGAAGAAGCCGAAGCTCAGAGAGGTCTAGTAACCTGCTGTGGGTCACACAGCCAATGGATCATAAAAAGGCATTGGAATCTCCATCTCTCTAATGGCAGTACCCAGTTGGCAGAAAACTGTGTGAGGTTAACAACTTGGGGTCAATTGGGCACATGGCGCATCCAGAGTGCTACGAATCTTGGTGGATATCCTGCCAGAGCACAAGGCTCGTGAAGGCAAAGATTTGAGTTCTGCTCATCCCTGTGGCCCTGAAGGCTTTGCCCCGGTGCTCTCCGGCTCTGGGTGCCAGGTGGGCACCAGAGCTAGGCAGGTGAGTGCAAGATGCATGTGCACACTGTGGTCTGCCGAAGTCCACAGTCATTCAGGGGCAAGCTGATCTCCTCTCCTAACCAAGAGCCTCTCTTTCTGGTCAACCCCTCCTTCTATAGTTTCTCTCTTGTCTTACACATGAGACTCAGACCTACGTGGGCAGCCTGGTAGCTGAAGGTGGCCACACTCCTGGGTGCCCACTGAGCACTTACCTGTCTGTCATCTCCATTCTTGCAGAGGACCAGAACCACCGGGGCACCAGGGAAGATGGTGATGACTGACAGGCACAGCTCCTCCTGGAGGATCTGCTGGGTGTATGTGAAGGCCCATATCTGGAGAGGAAGAGGCCAGAAGGTTCTCATCAGGATCCTTGGAAGCCTGGTGGGGCACTCCCGGGACTAGGTAATTAGTGCAGCCTGGTAAAAAGCACTGGGGGTCCCAGCAGGAACAGATGGTCAACAAAGTCACCTTGGAAAATAGGACTCAAGAGCCAGAGACTCACAGGTCACAGCCCAACTGATGTCTCCATCCCCACACGTGTGAAGGGGACTGGTCTGGGCGCGCAGGCCACCTCTGGGATGCATGGAACAACTCTGGGCTTGAGGTTGGGAAGCCTGAACAGCACCCCAGCCCAGCTGTTTCTTTGTTTGGATCCATGGTCCCACGCTTGACCCTGTGAGCAGCTACCTGGCAGGTCACCCCCAGCTGTCTTTAGAATGTCCCCCCCCCCTTTTTTCAAATCTTTATTTTTGACACGGAGACAAAGTGTGAGTGGGAAAGGGGCAGAGAGAGAGGGAGGCATAGAATCCAAAGCAGGCCGCAGGCTCTGAGCTGTCAGCACAAAGCCTGATGTGGGGCTCGAACTCATGGACTGTGAGATCATGACCTGCGCCGAAGTTGGACACTTAACCAAGTGAGCCACCCAGGTGCCCCAGAATGTCCCTTCTTTGAAAAGAGGGCCAAATCAGTGTCCTGAAAGCTTGAGTGTTAAGGTAAGAAGCCCGCGGCAGCACAAAGGGAAAAGGGAGTACTCCGAGGGAGGGAGGGAGTATAAGGGCAGAGAGAAAGAAGATCACGAGACAGAACATGGTCACAGTCAATGCGTGCCCTCCAGCCTTCAGGAGGACAGATCGCTTAGCCAGAGCTCCTACAGGGAGGGGAGCTGAAAACGCAAATGGACGAGGAGGGTGGTGAGAGGAAAGGGGCATTCTGGGAGGGTCATTACAAGGAATGTGCCTCACTTATTTCATGAAATGCCAGACATCAGAGAGGAGCTAACTGCTGAAGAAGCCCAAACCATTTCCGGTTCTTAGGGGGACAAAAATGTGAAGCTCCACATGGTCCTTCCCAGTCTGCCAAGTGGGGAGAACAGCTGCCCTTGGCCCTCATCACGGAGCAAGGGTGAGTGGTGAATTGGAGGCTTTGAGGGAAGCTGCAGAGGAGATCGTCAAGGATGGACGCCCTCTCCACTGCACCCCTGCCAACCAGCTGACCCTCAGCCTCCAAACCAGGCGCCCTGGCAGACACTTCTCCTTGGCCCAAGGATGGAGAAAGGGTCCCTGGCTGACCTCCTGCTCTAGGTCCATGTGTCCCACGAGCTGATACCGTGCTCATCCGCCCCTTGTTCTGCGCCTTCACTAGCTGACGCAGCCACTCCCCTGCCCTGGGGCCTCTCCCGACTTTCGTGATCTGGTGACATCCTGGCCTGTTCTCCTATTTGCTCACAGGCTTGAGTCCTTCTGCTGTCCATCAGACATGTGGATGCAGACCACTGGAACCTTCCCTGTCCCTGATACCTGGACGGGGCCACCTACCCAGTGGGGGCTGCTGTATCAATTCCCTTTTCATGTTTTAAAAAGTTTTTAAATGTTTATTAATTTTTTCAAGAGAGAGGGAGATTAAATGTGAGCAGTGGAGGGGTCCAGAGAGAGGGAGACACAGAATCCAAAGCAAGTTCCAGGCTCCGAGTTGTCAGCACAGAGCTGGATGCAGTGCTTAAACCCACAAACCAGGAGATCGTGGCCTGAGCCGAAGTCAGACGCTTAACTAACTGAGCCACCCGGGCATCCCTCCTGAGTTCCTTTTCAGATTGCTGGTGTTGGGAGAAGATCTAGACCAAAAAGCATTCCCTGGGAGCAGATGGAAATATAGATGAAAATAGACTGGCTGTAAGTTGAGACTTCTTGGAGCCTGGACATGGGTACAGAGGATCCTTTATAGCTTTCCATCTATTTCTAGACCTATATATATTTAATTTTTTAAATAATAAATGTTATGGAATGTACTCCTTGGAATATATCAATAAGTTCTCCACTAGCCTTGAACATCACACGCCATTTGCTTCCCTCCAGGGTAAACTGAAAGGGAAAGACATCTGCATGTGCAGAGGTGAAACAATAACCAAGATGATACTGTTATTGATGGCTGGTGTTTATTGAACACTTACTGTGTGCAAGACACTATTCCTACTATTCCGGTGCTTTCCACAGCTTAATTTCATCTTCATAAGAATCCTACTAGGTAAGTATTATTATCCCCATTTTACAGATGACAAAAGGCTCACAGAGGTTATCCAAAGTTATGCAGCCCTGCACCAGCTCCAGCTTGTTAATTGTTGCTGTTAACTCTTTCTGCCAGAGTCACGGCTCCTTCTGTTCAAGTTTAATCACAGGCAGTGCCTGTCCCTAAGATCTGTCTCCCAGGGACAAATATTGTAAACATGAAAACCGTAGATCAGTCTCTCTGACAGCAGAGAGCTGGTCAGTTCCCACTGGAAACAAGGGCCACGCCCCTTTTGGGGACCAGACAGTACGCACCTCCCTGACATTGATGGGAACTGGGGAAAAGCATGAATGGAGGCCCACATTCCATGGTCTCCGTGCCAGGGCAGGAGGGGTGGGGGACACACAGTGCTGGCTACCAGCCTGTGCCTGCCCCCCCTTTTCTTCCCACCCCGGCTCTGTGCCCTGCTGTGAACTCCCCACTTGCATATCCATGCTCAACTGGTCACCCCCCTTGGGCCTAGGTAGCATGCTAGGGACACAGGGGACCCTCAGGAGACCCATGCAGGTCCTCAATTCAGGCTTGGGCCATTTCAACGGGGGATTCTGGGGCTCCAGACATCTGCAGTGTGATCTTGAAAGGGGGAGCAGATCTTGGGTGTGTGTTCAGAGAATTCTGTGGGAGGAGGGGAGAGAAGGGCCTGAAGCCCACGCCCACGCCCAAGCCCAAGGCCAGGGCTGCCAGGGAACCACTGCCCAGGTCCTCCATACTGACTCAGCATTAGATTTCTGCCATTGTCGGGAAATGAGGCTAAACATAGAGTCAGTGATGTGGAAAGAAGATAAGGTCCATGCCTCTGACCCATTACCCACCCACACAGCTTGCTGGAAACCATGAATTAGCATCTTAAAAATAAATCCTGTAATTATCTTGATTACCACAACACACTGACTTTGTCTCTTTTTTTTATATGAAGAGCATTGACTAATTAAACATAAAAACTTGAAATATACCACAACTTCTGAAAGCTCATCTTGGCATTTCTTCTTTATTAATATCCCAGGGGCTTCAAAAACTGGAAGAGCTAGGGAAGGCCTGAGGGTGGGAGGGGAGTGGTGGGCTTTTTTTTGACATTGGAAACACCCCATCCACTGATGCCTTTTGGGAAGGAAGGCATGTGGTGCATCCCCCTACCCCTCAATGGGGGCAGAGGTGGGGCTCGGAGGAAATCACCTTAAGACTCCTATTGGGAGAACGCACACATGCACAGACAAAAGATGGAAGCCTTTACACGAAGCGGACTTTCCATTAGCTGGTGCTTTACCGGCACTGAAATAATTCAGCCTCAATTTCTCGGAGGAGCAGAGCTCTCTGGCCACATCTGCGTGAGAGGAGAGAGGGAGCAGGTGGGGCAGGGAGCCGGGAGAGGTTTTCCGATTCCCATTCTGCAGCCTGTCAGACTCCCAGAATGGCCAGTGATGAATGGGTTCATTAAATGAATCTCGGAGTCAGAAATGGATTCAGGAAGGTAGCGGTGGTGGCTCAGGCTGGCCTGGCCTCGATCGGTGTGCACTGAGCCGTCTCCTGACAGCTCCATTTGGGGGTCTGGCCAAGTCATAGAGCCCCCACCCTCCCAAGCCTGCACCCCAGTGCACACAGACATGGCCACACCCACAGGAGGTATCCCAGAGGTGGTATGGGCAGCCGTGTCTCCTCTGGGACACGCCACTGAGGGACTGAGGAGAAGGGGGTCCTCTCAGGGCCCTCCAGCCACTTTGTTCCTGCCCTAGAAGAGGGGAACTGATGATGGGGAGGGGTATTCGAGGCTGGACACCATTAAGGACTCTGTGCTTAGCGAGTCTCTGCAAGACAGAAGGGTGGGGGCAGCAGATTTCTCTCTGGGCAATGCCCATCTGGTCACAGCTGTCAGAGCTGGGACCACACAGGCCGCAACACCCAGCCTGGGCTTCGTGGTCTTGCGTTGGATGGAGCAGCAGAGAGGAAAGATGCTCTTAAGAGGACATGCCTGTGGGCGCCTGGGAGGCTTGGCCCAGTTAAGCATCTGACTCTTGATTTCAGCCCAGGGCATGATCTCATGGTTGGGAGATGGAGTCTTGCATCAGGTTCTATGCTGAGTATAGAGCCTGTTTAGGATTTTCTCTCTCCGTCCCTCTGCCCCTCTCCCCCACTCATGCTCTCTTTCTCTCTCGCAAAATAAACATTAATAAAAGAAGAAGGAGACATGTCTGAAGGAGCGAAGGTTCAAAAGAGGCAGGCATGAGATAAGTCAGGGTCTAGGCCTACAGCTGATTTTGAAATGGCCCAGGGCCACCTATAGGAGGCAAGAAGGATCCAGCCTGTGGCAGCAGCTCTCAAAGAGAGTGATCTCACCCCTATCTGTCTGCCCAGGGGACACATAGCAGTGTTGAGAGACATTTTTTGATCACTATGGTGAGGTGGACAGTGTCACTGGCACCCAGTGGGTGTGGCCAGGGATGCCAGCAAACTCCCTACAGTCCACAGGACAGTCCCCACAACAAAGAATTATCCAGTACTAATGCAAACAGTGCTGAGGTTGAGACACCCCAACCTAATGCCTAGAACCCAGCCTCGTCTGAAGGGCTTGGTCCCTGGGGACAGCAGGCCCAGCATGTATGACCTGAGAGCACTGGTCAACCTCTCCAAGCCTCATTTACCCCACCTGTGAAATGGGGTGATAACAGGACATGGTTCTCAGGGTCCTGTGATGACTAACCCACAAGATGCAAATGGAACCTGCAGCCGGTGCCTGGCCCTGGCATGGTCCCCGTGGACAGTACTTTATGGCACGTGGAAGGACCGATGGTTGGGTGAGTAGAGAAACATTCACACATGGAAAGAAGTTAGGGGCTGTGTTTTCATCCACACAGAAGCCCACATTAGTTACTGACGGTGGTGACTTCCCTGTTCAAAAAGTCTGCATGGGGAACAGTAAACAGTGGAGAAGAGATCCCAAAGGCCAAGCAGCATTGCTGGTTCTGTTGTGGTTAGATGGGCAAATGGCTCATTTATAAGGACTCTGGTTCTAGGGGCTTCACATTCATTGTCTGGTGATGCTCACAGTGACGCTGGGAGGCAGGTGCAGTTTTATGAAGGGGAACAGAGGTCAGCAGTTACTCTGGGCAATGCCAGGAGCAGACTGCAGGGCTGACTGTAAATGTGGGCTGGATCTGAGCCAAGAGCATCCAGGGCCACCAGCTGACCTGGAATAGGCCACACACACACACCCTGAAGCCCTATTCAGGATGGAATGAATGCATGGGCTCAAGAGACACTTTAGTCCAGCCAACCTCTGGATGCACCTAGGTCCCTGAAGAATCGCCCGAATATGGTGAATGGCCGCCTTGGGGACACCTTCTTCAGCTGCATGGACCTCAGCCTCTCCCTGGGGACCCGTGGCAGCAGGGGGACCTGGCAGGCTCGGAGTTACTCTTCCTGCCTTCGATTAGGACCTTCACTAGACTCACTGTTAGGGTCTTTTCTTTATTTACAGTCCACCCTGTCCCTTTGTCCTGAGTTGTAAGAACACACTTTATATACGTGTGACGAAAAGCCCACAGCCAGTACATCTGTTGTTGGGTCATGCTGTTGGGCCCTAGAGCGACTGCTGGCTCACTTGCTTGTTACTCCTGCGAACATGGGTGACATACTCAACTCTGCAGCTCTGTCCCCTCCAACGGGAAAGGGAGGTAATGTGGGTTCCTGCCACGGAGGGTCACTGTAAGGAATAGATGAGTTCCCGCGTATATGTGTTTAGAATGGTGCAAGCGCTCATTACTGCCTGTATGTTGCCTACAGTGATGGAGGAAGCCGACAGGAAGAGAGGATGGGCCCAGAGAGCTTCCTTTGCAAAACCGCCTTTGCTTTGCCTCCCAGGAGAGACACTGGAGAGGCAGCTGTGATGGGGCTGATCCCAAGGGTGTGTTGAAAAAGCATGGGAAGGAAGGGTGGGAACAGACAGGAAGGCGACATGCTGGTCGCCTGTCCCATGGACAGACCCCCCTACAGGTGCCAAGAGGTGTGCAGGTGTGCAGGAAGAGTTTCACCTTCTCTCACCCACCTGGGTGTCCAGCTGCCTACATGTGCCTTCATAAGCCAGCAGCCCAAGCCGTCAGGATCACAGGAAGATGGATACACCGAGGAGTTTCTATGTTTTTTCCCTTTTTTAAAAATTGGGGTAGTAAACGAGATTGGTGCATCTGTCTTCCTTCTATCTTCCACACAAATATTTTTCTAGAGAATTCAATAAAGTTAAGAGGAAACTCGTTAACCTGGAGGCTTCTCGGGCTTCGCACGTCTGCAAACTGATGATGTATTTCTCATGTACTTCACCCAAGGCATCAGCCTGCTGACATCTTCAATAGACACTCAGATTAAACATTCTGTTCCCAAGGTTGACGAGCCGGCCAAGAAAGAGAGGTAAGGCAGGGTGGACAGATGGGCGGGGGGTGGGGCAGGGACAGGAGCCAGCATCAGAGGCAGAGGACACCACGGTCCGGTTGTCTCAGCCATTCTCAGCCAGGCTCAAATGGAAACCATTTAGAAGGGAGTGGCCAAGTATGGATATGCAAGTAGGGAATTCACAGCAGAGGACAGAGCCTGGTGGGAAGAAAAGGGGGGGCAGGCACAGGCTGGTAGCCAGCACTGTGTGTCCCCCACCCCCCTGCCCTGGCACGGAGACCATGGAATGTGAGCCTCCATTCATGCTCTTCCCCAGTTCCCATCAATGTCAGGGAGGTGCGTACTGTCTGGTCCCCAAAAGGGGCGTGGCCCTTGTTTCCAGTGGGAACTGACCAGCTCTCTGCTGTCAAAATGGAGCTGATCTATAGTTTCATGTTTACAATATTTGTTTCTGGGAGAAAGATCTCTGGGACAGACATTTCCCAAGACTGAACTTGAATAAAAGGGTTCCAGAACCAGCTGTGAATTTTCCAAATCCTGCCCTCACCACTTACGAGCCTGTGACATTGGATAATCTCTCCAGGCCCTGGTTTCGTCTGTAAAATTAGTATAATAGTAATGCCTCCTTAATGGGGCTCTTGGGTCCCTTCCTTGCTATAGCTCTTTCCAGGCAGAGAAGGAGGCAGCTGCAGAAAGGGCTGAATTGAGTCATGAGAAGGGTTCACAGGACACATGGGACCCCCTTTAGACAGGTCAAGAGGAGGGGAGAAGAGGTGAAGCCGGGTCAGGGGAGACAACCTCTGGATGCTGTAACGCATTAGTAGGAAGGCCTGCTGAGCAGAATGGCGGACCATTTTTCTTATCTAGAAAGATACTGAAAGAAGAGAAAGGTAACCTAAGTCAGTCCTGCAAGAGTTTATGCTCCACCCGTGTGCACACACACACACACACACACATGCTTGGGGATTATTCTAGCCGAATCAGTTATGTGGATTTCTATCCCTCCAAAGTGGGTTTACATCTTCAGAACCCTTAGATGTGCATCCCAGTCCTGCTGTGGGCCGTGGAACCTTCTAGAAGGGGGCTGTGCCGAATCATTTGGCCCCACTCTGCACCCAGCATGCAGCCTGGTGCCCGGCGCACCATGGGCACTCAGCGTTGTCTGTGGAAGCAGACTGAATGTCTATCTTAGAGTCTTGTTCCATTCTCCTGAATGCACACTTCTGCTCCACAAACTGTTCTCTCCGAAGTGGGGAGGAGTAATAGCTTGGCACTCTCTTCTAGAAAGAGCTCTTGGCTCACTCCAAGCCTGTTACTATGATCGCCCTTGGTTTCCCACAGATGACTTTTCCTCCCCTTGTCATGCCGCCCAGAAGGTCAGCTGGAATGGGTACCGTTACCTTTGAGTCAGATCTCTCATTGGGGCTGGGCTAGTGGGGAGCCCCTCCCCGAGATCCTGTGGCCCCCCTCCTCCCACATCCTTACGCAGGCAAAGCCACTGCTTTGCTGAAGACAGATCAAGCCACTCCCATCCTAGGGAAAGGGGGATGACAATGTTCAGGCCATGGGGACCCATACAGACAGGGCCCGCACACAGATTCAGAAGAGAGGCATGTGCCTCACCTATTTACAACAGTTTATGAAATGTCACTTGAGCAAATGGTGTCATTCCCAGCCAGGCTGCCATACCTAAAGCAAAACCAATACCCTTGCTTCCTTTCCCCTTTCCTGCCTAACTCAGGCAGCCCCTCCCATGTCCTGCTGGAGCAGAGACATGGCTCTTGGAAAAGTCATTGCAAGCGGAGGCTGGTGGTGAAAAACCTTGAACATCAGGCCTTGGGCGTAGATTTTTGTGGCAGACAGCGGGGAGCCATTAAGGCTGTATTGAGATGGGGAACAGAGGTTCAACGGTGGCAGGTCTGCTCTGGATGAGGGGCAGAGAGAGACTGGAGACTGTGGCCATAACCTAACACAATGGTTCCAACCCAGGTGGTTTTATGCCCCAGGGGGTTTGGTATAGCTTGTCACAACTGGTGTGCGGGACATCTGGCGGGCAGAGGCCAAGGATGCTTCTGGGCCAGTTGCAGAGCACAGGACGGCCTCCACCACCAAGAACCATCCAGCCCAAAACATCCACAGTGCCGAGGCTGAGGAAGGCTGACCCGGCACGAAGAAGCGAATGGAGGACAGAAGGAGAAGAGATATTTGAGGGAAGGAGGGAAAGGATGTGCAGGAAGGGGGACGCAGGGGAAAGAGGAGCTGGGGCAGACGGACAGGCCTGGAGCCTGGGAGAGGGCAGTCACACAGAGAAGGCATGGGACGGGGAGGTGGCCCTGGCGCCTGGCCATCTGTCGCCTAGAACCACAGACGCTCTGTTGTCCAGCCACAGCCCAGACCTTCACACACGCTTCCTGGGCTGCCCCTTCCCCCTTTCCAGGCACAGCCTATTTCTACTCCTTCTCTCAGGATGCAGCTCATTTTTAATTCCTCTGAGAAGCCGTCCCTGACCCTCATGCATATGGTGGATGCAGCCCTTGGTGGCTGAGCTCCACCCAGGACAGAGTTTGTAAGAGAACGGCTGCTTACTTGCCTCTTCCTGCATTAGATCCCTTCAGGGACCATGCAGACCTGCAACCCAGTCATTCATCACTTTGTCTTCACAGCACAGAAGAGTGGTTTGCTGAGTGAATAAATGAATGGAATCCCTGGTGGGATGACAACAAGAATTCGTGAATCAATGAAACAGGAGATGTCGAAGCTGGAAGCTTGCATAGAATCTCCAAGAAACCATTTACAGAGCAAAGGACAGAGACCTGAGAACCTGGGTGGATACCCACCATTAGCATATGAAAGAGGAAGACAGGAGCCAGCCAAGGAAAGAGGGAGAAGGAACAGGAATGCAGGACAGTCTGGATCAGTTCCAGGAGGAAGCTATGAGCTGGATGTGCTTTAATGTATCCATCAGGCAAGTGGATTTGCCAGTGACCTTTAAAAGAGTTCCCTCCTCAGGGGGTAGCACCCTGAGAATGGATCCCCCGGGGTCCTCCGACCTGGGGGAGGCCGGAGATAGCAGAAATGGAGCCATAGGTGTGCTGGACAGGACAGGGCGGAGGGGACCAGAGGGCCCTGCCAGAGATGGGGGTGGCGGACAATGGTGGTGGTTTTACGCAGTCTGATGTCCCTACTCAGAGGTCAGGGTTAAAGGAAGGTTAAAGGGAGACTCAGAGCAGGCATTTCACCTTGGAGCGGAGGCACCCGGAGGGCATGCTCTGCTCTTCTCCGTTGTATTTCACACTTTGCAGGTAGCTGCGTTACTTGCCTTGCCTGACCCAGCCCACATTTACTGCCAGCGGGTCGGACACCAATGACGTACTCATTAAATCCTGCTAATTTAACGGCAATTTCCTATAGGCACGGCACTGCCGGGTAAGAGGTCTTTCAGAGAACCTTTACACATTTGGAAACACAGTGGTGTGAATTCAGTCCCAGAGTGAGGAGGAATCATACTTCTGCTGTGTTGCTAAGCTCTGGGGATAACACCTGGTGTCACAGGAAAGCAGGTACGGAAGCTAAGTCCCGGTACATGTTCTCATATCCCCAGCCTGTTACTCACCTGGGATTTTGCATCCTCGCCTTTGATCTTGACACAGGGGCTTAGCCTGAGGTTGTAGATCTCTGTGTTTCTCTGCCTTTGAGACTCGAGGCACTTCTGCCTCTGTCGGATGTTCCCCTTCTGGATGGAGGAATCGTTGGGGACTCTGGAGGAAAGTCAGAGGAATGAGGAGAGCCAGCCGCTCTTTGACTTAGTAACACTGGCAGCTGGGGAGGTCAATGCAGGGTTTTGAGGATGACAGGGGCATTTCACCTGGGGTGGGTCCTGGGGTAGGGGACGCCACTAAGAACAATCCAGCAATCCAGCAAGGAGAGACCCAGAAGGGTCCCAGGAGAGTAAGGTGGAGCCTGACCTAGGATAGCGTCAGCAAGCTCAAACACCAGCAGTTGGGATGCAGCTGCTAGCTAACCTCAGTCCCTCTTGCTACTGATTCACCTAATTCCTCTCCTGGTTTCGGGAGTAAGGGTAGCTGACTGGTCTTCTCAGACCTCCATGTACTGAAAAGTCCTCATCCAGCTGGCTGCAGAATGTCCCTTCTCCAGACCAAGTCAGCTGAGGGCATTTCCCTGCACCAGCAAAAGGGAGGCGGGTACCTGAGTTCTGGATAGACATTCTCCAGGTACCACTTGAAGCTCTGGCAGTGCAAATTCTTCCTCAGGTCCAGTCTGCTCTCGATGCTGGGGGTGATGGGGGTGGGGGCGGACACAAAGACAAAACACGACTGTGTCACAGACGGGTACGAGGCTGAGGCACAACATGTGGGCTGTGCCCACGCTGCACCCATGTCTCTCCGGAGCGTCCTGGAGAAATTACCCAGGAAAGATTTCTAGAGCTCCAGACAGAGCTATGGAAACACTTAGCAGTAGCTCACAATGGTGTGGTAATGACACTGAGGAATTTGTGCTTTTACTTGAAAACGGGATTTGAGGGTGTTTTGACTTTTCATTAAAAACAAGGCTACAAGAACATTTGGGGTGTTGTTGCTAATTCATCACTGGGTCTCTGAGTCTACTTACCCCCAAATCTCTCATGAGATTCTGCAGTCAAAATACCACTCCTGACCACCTCGCCCTCAAAGATTCAGCTTCTTTGGCTGGTTCTGCACCTGGTCATGTCTTTACGCATCAGATATTTCTCGAGCACCTACTATGTGCCAGGCATTGTGGGAAAGTTTTTGAGCAATCGAGAAAGGTAATGAGACAAGGAACCATAACCCTGTGGGGACGTGGGGCGGGCACCTCACAGGCGTACCCTTCCTCGTTGGGTCAGCCATCACCAAGGTGGTAACGGTGAAGCTGGTATCTGGAAGGAAAAGTGGATGCTATCGAGACAAACCAGAAAGTGGGTGAGGTATGGACTCTAGGTAGAGGCAGGGGAATAGCAAAGGGAGATTGGTGCCTGGGAAGGAGACGTCTGGTGGCAGGGGCAGTGCGTGCACGAATGTACGCATATCAGGGTGATGGATTGGAAGTAAGCGGGATAAGAGATGATGAAACAGATGGTAAAAGGTCTGGGGACCACTGTGGAGGAATCTGAACTTTGAGGCAATGCGATGCAACTGCTGCGCTCTTAGCAGAGCATGATGTGGTCATGTCTGCACACTCAGGGGATCTTACGGGTGGTGAATGGGTCTGACGGGCCCAAACTGGAGAAGGGGAGGGAGGTGGGAGGCGGCTGCAAAGGCCCAGGAGTTGATCATGCTCTCAGGTAGGGAAGGGGAAAGAGGGATGGAGAGAAGAGACAGGTCCAAGTCCCTCCATTTCTCTCCAGCTGCACTGCCATCAGTGTCCTAGGCTCTATGGACACTTTGCTCTTCCCAGGTGACAACACAGGACTGGCCCTGACCAGGCCAGCCTCCCCTCCTTCTGGCCCGGACTAGACCAGGTATTTTCCCAGCCAGGACCTCGTATTTAGCACTAAGCATATCTCACCACACCCAAAATAAGGTGAGCAGAGGAATGATGTCATTTTTTCTTAAAGTTGAATGTTGAGTGTTCAAGCAAAGACCTAGGCACTCAGTGTGTGAAGGGGGCAGGATTGCTGGGACTTGGTGATGGCAGGACATGGGAAGAGACGTGGAGAAAAGGGTCAAGACTGATACTCAGATTTCTGACTTGGGCAATAGGACACAAGGAGGAGTGTTCGTGGAGACCGGGGATACGGAATGAGGAGCAAGTTTAAGAGCAAAGTAGACACGTTCTCTTTAGGATTCAAGTTAGAGGAGCCTGGGAGGTGTCCAGGTGGAGATGCCCAGTTTGTACTTGGAGAATGTGAGGATGAAGACGGCAAGGACAGACCCTCGCGAAAGACCACATACAAGACAGAAAAGTGGAAACTGACGCTGCAAATGGGACCAAGAAGGTGGAGGTGAGCAGCAGCACGAGATTGCAGGTGCAGAAACCACCGTCAGAGGTGCACTGGAGGGGCTGGGAAGGAGAAGACTGATGGGGTAACACGGAGGCTGTATCGGGCCCATGGGGGT
Organism: Helogale parvula; assembly: GCA_004023845.1. NCBI lineage: Eukaryota > Metazoa > Chordata > Mammalia > Carnivora > Herpestidae > Helogale > Helogale parvula. Next base: position 7,158 of record PJEM01005535.1, on the reverse strand, counting down.
CAGGGTGAGCCAGGTGGGGGCTCTCGGGAGCAGGGGGTGAGGATGGGGCTCAGATCACAATCAGGAAAGGAGCAGGGAACAGCCACACAGCACATGCAGGCCCTGAAGGAGCAGACGGGGCTGGAGGGCATGAGCGAGGCTGGACTGGAGGAAAGTTATTGTAATTTGTTTTCCCTCCTCTTTCTTTTTTAAATGGTTTAAGTTTTAAGATTTATGATGCTGCATCAGCTTAAATGTGGATGGGAGCCATGCAGTAGAGGGGAAAGATAAGGGATGAGGGAGAGTGGAGACCCGTGGAGGGCAAAGTCCCCCAGATCAGTGGTTCCCACACTGCCTGCACATCAGAGTCGTGGAGGTGGGGGTGGGGTGGCTGCCTTTTAAAAATTCTACAACCCAGGCCATACCCCAGGCTAGATCAACTCTCTGGGAGTGGCATCAGTCATTTCTGAAGCTCCCCAGGTGATTGCAACATGGAGCTAGGTCAGGAAGCACTGACCTAGGACTTGGCTCTTCGAGGAGAGGTCCTCAGACCAGCAACAGGGCACCACCCAGGAGCTTATTAGAAATGCAACTCTACTGAATCAGCAGCCACATTTTAACAAGGTCTCCAGGAGATCTGTGTGCACATTAAAGTTTGAGAAGCCCTGAGCCAGGAGGCAGAAGAGAATGAATCCCAGCGGAGGGAGCTGGATAAATGTTGACTTATGAATGAATGTGGATGGAAAGTGGATCCTGGGTACAGGTGGAGGGCTGGCTAGCACAGCAGGAGGCACGGCTGTCTTTCAAGATGAACTAGAGAAGAATGGCAAATATACAGTAAAGCTCACAGGTCAGGTTGTCTTGGGAAGTTGAAGCCATCTATTTTATCTATAAGACAGAAGATGTCCTCTGCTGTGGGTGATAGGTGGACTCAGGTGTCGGGGAAACAGGAGAGGTTTAAATGGAGATTGGGGAAAATGGTACCCAGGAAAGGTGGCAGGACTGAGAGGGCCTCCCTGAGACTGATGGCCACGGTGTGTTAGCAGCACCGACTGATACTTTCCAGAACCTTCAGTAGCCTGTGTATAGGGGAAGGGAAAGGCACAAAGTTGGGTTTATCCAGGGTTGAGAAAACTTTGCCTGGGGTGCTGATAGATGCACAACATGGCAAAAGATCTGAGGACAATGTCTTTTAAATCTTCTCTTTAAGCAAGAGAGTGAACCCAGGCTGGGGAGGGAAGGAGGTAAAGAAGGGGGCGAGTGTGTGGCCACAGTCAGTGGACCAGAAGTCTGAGGAGCAGCGAGGTCCTGAGTGATTGTGCTGGAGGGACAGCACGGGTTTATAACTTCAGAGACGCAAGCCATTTTGGCTGGTCTGATGTAATCCGTCTGAATAGTGTAGGCAGCAAAAACCCATCTACTCACCAGCCTTAGTCTGATGGAGGGACATCAGTATGACAAAAAACAAAACCAGAACTAAAACAAAACAACCAAAAAAATCCCACTGGGTGCTCCTCAAAACCCTCAAATGGTAAGATAAATGGAGTTTCCATTTTTCTTATATCAGCTCTGGGCTGGAAAATACAACCTATACTTTTGGGATTAGACAGGGGTGGTTTGAGCCTCATCTTCCACATGATTTGATCAGGGCAAGTCCCTTAACCCACAGAAGCCTCAGTGTCCTTGTCCCATAGAATAGAGCCAATGAAACCCATTTCTCAGAGTTTGGGGAGCACTAGGGCATCTGGCACAGAATTCCTTCCCTGTCCTAGTCCACTCCCAAGAAGCTGGAGCGGGGCCCTAGGGGACACCTGTCTGATACTGCTCCTCTGAGAAGGATAGTTTGTGTGTGGGTGACTCAGAATTCGGAGGAGGAGCTCTGACCTCCAGAGACTGAGGCCATCATGTCAGGCTTCCTACCGCTCACTCACTGGGGCGGTGGTCCAGGTTGCAGTCATTCCGTAAGAGCTACCAAGAACCCTGTACACCCAGGACAAGGCAGGGGCAAGCAGGGACACAAAGGAGAACAGCCACAGCCTGGGTCCTGGAGGTGCTCAAAGGCTGGGTGACCAGCTAAGCGGACATGCTGTCAGGAGCCGGGGGGGTCTTCTCCATCCTCTGCATGAATCAGCCAGGGGGGGACACTTACTTTCCAAAGGGCCTCTCCAGGGCGAATGGCCGGGCAGCGTAATAGTACTGCTTGTATTCATCCATCCACACTTCAGCTGTCCGCTTGGTGTTCCTGGGAAGATAGAGGTGGGGGTCACATATCAGTGAAAATGCACACGCAGGCAGCATTGCCCAGCTGGGGGCCCCCACGATCCAGGAATAGCATTCTTTTTTTATTTTTTTATTTAAACAAATTTTTTAAAATGTTTTTATTTTATTTTTGATACAGAGAAAGACAGAGCATGAGACGGGGAGGGGCAGAGAGAGAAGGAGACACAGGTTGGGCTTGGTTGGGCTCAGCACCCTGGGAAGCAGGCTCCAGGCTCTGAGCTGTCAGCACAGAGCCTGACGCAGGGCCTGAACCCATGAACGTGAGATCTGACCTGAACTGAAGTCGGAGGCTTAACCGACTGAGTCACCCAGGTGCTCCCTTTTTAAAAAAATTTTTTTTTTTTTTAGGAATAGCATTCTTCCCTGGGTGCTGAGCCCAACCAAGTCACACCTGATCTCTCTAAAGGGGCCTCTACCCCAAGACACAGGACATTAGTAGGAAGGACAAACTCCTCCCCAAAAGGTACGTACCAGAAAAATTATGCCAGAAATAGAACTTATGCAGCTCAAAAATGAAGGAAGGAAGGAATAAAGAGAAAAGAACTAAGAGAAGCCACACATGCCAGTAACCAATAGGAGAGATGCAGGGCCTCTACTCCTGGTCCAGGAGCTCCCACTTTCTGCAGAGAAGTACTGGGGTCCCAGCTTTTGGTGGGAAAGCCAATCACACATGGCTTCCCGGAGCCCGTGTGCTCAGCCTGGTGCAGGTATAAAGAATCAAGGAATCAGGCTATCTGTGAGACATTCTGCCAGCATGCTCGTCTTTCCCAGGTGTTTGCTCCGAGTCTGACCTCACAGGGCACAAAAAGAATGAGAGAGGCTGACATGGAGAATGTCACCATTCAGCAGACAGGGAGGCAGAGGTACCAGGAAGAGCCTGCAGAGCAACACCAGGGTCATGAGAAAACAGATCCCAGGCACAGTGGAGGAGCAACTTCTGCTGAGGCCCACGGAAGTGAACTTGGGGTCTCACCAAACAGTGATGCGAGGCCCACGGAAGTGAACTTGGAGTTTCATCAAACAGGGATGCTCCTGGAGCACACGCATTCCATACAGGGGTGTGGTGAGCTCCTCTAAGCTGGTGGACCTCACTCACTAAGTGAGTCACCCACCCACAGCCCATTCTTGGTGCACGGAAGTTACCAGAGCCTTGCTAGCACGTTCGCCTGGGCGGGTCATCAGTAAACTACATGCTCCTTCAGAGACACCTGCCACCTTTCTCTAACCACTGACTGACCCTCTGGCCAGGGCCCAGACTCAAAGACAGTGAGTGTTCTGGAGCCTAAGCCTGCCCCCTCATTCCCAGGCTGGCCCCCTTCCCCATCACAGCCCCATGGCTTTTCCTACACCTTTTCCTTCTGAAAACCCGAGGGCCAAGACATCCCTCTGGGTTTTTGGTGCTGCTGGGCTCCTCACTGCCCCACCTCCGTCCACCAAGTTTCTGCAAAACATGTTAACATTTCCCCTGCTCAACCCCATGACTGTCCTGAGACTGTCATGTCAGGACGTGACCTACACCTGCTCATACATGTGAAAACTGAAGAAGGAAAAACACAGATGAGAAAAACGACACCCCAGATGAAGAAAAGCACAAGAGGCACCTAGCTCCTGCCTCTCCCAAATGGACCAAATGACAGAAAAGGTAAAAGGAGAATAAATGGAGAAGTGAAGCTGTCAGATGACAAGACATGAGAATAAGGGAAAAATCGAGAAGCAGCTGGAGGAAAGAGGAACAAGGGGAAAGGGATACACAGGAATTATTTCTAGGAGAAGGAATCACAGGAGAAGGTGTATGAAGGGACAGAGCAGGAATAGGTAAGTGCACTGCCGGGCCACTGAGGCCCTGGGATCTTCATCCTTGCCCCCTCCACCGCCCCCTGCAGGAGGTGCCAACACCCTGGGCAAGGAGCCCAGGGTTGCAGGGCTAGCCCCAGCCTAGACCTATTTGTGCACTGGCAGGGTCTGGGGCAGGCACATTGAGCTGTAGCCACCTGTGCGTCCCCAGTCTCAAATCCTTCGAAGGACCTTTGCCCTGGTGACCCAGCATGAAAGTGGGAGCAGTGGATCTTCCAGAATTCGGGGGCAAAGTGGCATCCTCTTCCTCTAGAACAAACAACCCCAGATACCTGGAGCCCTGCAGGACGGTGCTGCCCAGGGACGTGTGGGCCTTGTTGAGCCTAGGGCAGTCAGAGGTGCGGAAGGGCCCCAGGCTTCCTGCTCACACTGGGTGGGCAAGCCGGACCTCCCCTGCTTAAGCGGAATCCCAGGGAGAATGGGGTGTGGCTCCTGAGCATCCAGAACACTAGGGAACTTCCCAGAGAACACGGGACAGCCACAACCCACCACCAGGAAAGTCACCTGCTCTCTGCTGCCCCTGTGAAGCCCCGGGATGCGCACTTACTTTATATATGTGTTGGCATTTCCATCTGGGAAGACATACGGATGCTTCTTCCGGAAGACGTGGCCCACTCGGCTGCAGGGGACAATCTCGAGGCTGCCGCCGCACATCCACACTCTGAAGGAGATTTCTGTAACACAGCCGGGCCCCCTCATCACTTCTCTGTGCCCTCTGGAGGGGAGGGGACACAGGATGACAGCACCGAGGCACCAGGTCCAAGGGAGCAGTCAGGGCCTGCTGCATCTAGCCAAGAGCTTGGGGTGAGGAGTCAGGCCGTGTGCTCTGCTGGCTGGGCAAGCTCAGTTTCCCAGCTGGATGACACCAGCTCCCAGCAGGGAGGATGACAGGAGTGAATATGGAGATAGTGGAGAGCCTTGGAGAGGCACTTATTTATCAGCCCCTGTTTCCTCCCTCATGGAAGGCCACAGAGGGTTAGAATCAGGACTGAGAAAGAATTACCATTCAAGAATATAGGAGAATTTCCCGACAGTCAAGGTCCAGATAGAATGGCTGTTATGGAAGTAGTGAGTTTCACACTCTCACAGGCAAGCAAAACACAGGGGCAGGGTTCCCAGGAAGCACCTGGACGAGGTGTCGGGCACCTCCCAACACCCCTCCTGCAATTCTACCGTTCTGTAAGGGCGCCTGAATCGTACCCTGGGAGGAGGAAGTTTGGGCGGTAGTTGAGAGCAGCTGAAGAAAATGCTGGAAGCGTCTACACTGTTACTGGGCTGCTCCCTAGCGCGGGGATTTTGCACACATACCCGTTTCTGCAGCTGAGGTAGAGCAGAGTCTGCAGAGGCGGCTGGGTGAGGCTGGGGTGTGCATTTCTCCCCTGGGGCTGTGTCCTAGCTGACCTGAAGTGGTGCTCCCACCCCAGAAGGAGGCAGGGCCACACCGTGGCAGAGGGGAGTGTCTTAGCACTGTCAGTGTTTAGAACTGCTGCATGACGGTTAGGCAGTTTTGTCATTGCTTTTAACTTCTCTGTGGACAGCACACTTCGGCACTGACTACACCCAGGGCAGGCTCCCCCGTGCACCCCACTGGGGGAAATGCCAGCTTCCCATCTGGGAATTTGCGCCTGCTCCATGCTCAAGTTCAAATGTAGAAAGGGCAGGCTGAATCGTATTCATGCCCATGCCCATGGGTGGCTGCTCCTGGGGGGGGGGCACATGGAAGGAGGCTGGGGTCCAGGGTCAGGGAATGAGGATAGAATTCTAGTGCCTTCCATCACATACATGCCCCACACCTTCTAGTATGTTGGGCTCTACCTCCCTGGGTTTTTTCACCCTGGGTCCTCTCTCTCTTATCTGCTGTCCTTCCACTTCCTGCTCTGTCTACTTCCATTCCAGCTCTCTAAGCAGGTGCCTGGACACGATTTCTTCATCATGATCCACACTGCTCTGTTACTGACCTGTCCTCAGCCACTCTACCTTTCCCTACTGCCTCCTGTCCCATGCCCTTGAACTGCAGGCAAGGCTCCCTAGGATACCAAGCCCACTGCTACCACCTTCTCCACACCGGCCCTTCTGCTTGCCCAGGTGCTGGTCCCAGTGCACTACAGCTCATTCCCAGGAAGCTCGGGGACAGAGCGGGGACAATGCACGCACTAAGATGAAGAAAGGGCTTCTCAAGACTACTTCCCAATGATGGCAAGAAATGGAGCAGGAGAGGAAGACGGGAAGAGCTTGGCTTTGGGGCTGGCAGCTCTGAGTCTGCAGCACCACCCTAGCCGTGTCCTTGGGGGAACCCACTTCACCTCGCTGAGGCTGGGTTTCTTCACATGCCAAACGTACTCCAAAAGATTGTCGTCCACATTAAATGAAAGAGGGTTTGGAGAATACAGTAAAAACTCTTTAGTACAACAGAAAGATGAGCCTCAGCTGTGAATAGACACCCCTGAAGCCAGTCTCTGAAACATGAACCCCATTAGCACTGCCTTCTTGTACTCACTTCCGGCTTCCTTCGTCTGCCACAGCAGCCACTTGAAATGTGTGGAATTAACATTTGGAATTTTGACTTTCCATAAAGGTCCCTGATATACAGCAATCTGACGTCTGGCTGGAGCACTGTGGGATCGTGGGTCCCAGGCTGGTGTTTGTAGGGTGTGTGGGGGGTCACGGAGCAATGAGTGAGCTTAGCTGACTGCCAACACCCACCTCCCTACCTCACAGTGAGTGCACTGAGGGGCGACAGGGGCTGGACCAAGGAACTGTTAGCGTGCGTGTGATTTGGCCTCAGGACGTCTTCCTCAACAGTACGCTCCAAAAGTCTACTGTGCTTCCCTCATTTCCTCTCCAGGATCTCAAAATACGGTCTGCTCCAGTTCCCAAAAAGGAAAACCCTCTCATCTTTCAAAACTAGAGACGGAGATCTGGTTTACTAGATATAACCTACAAATTTTGTGCCAGCCTTCCTCCAAAAATACGCATACGTTTTGGCTATGGTCTCTTCCTTTCCATGTATTCAAATAAGACATATGTCCCTCCTCATTTGCAAAG